>JASVEL010012854.1:0-83544 GCA_032618575.1 Nicotiana noctiflora
ACCGCACCTAGCAACTCGGCCTCGCCCGCTCAAACCAACCCACGGGAGACCCGCACCTCCTACCATATGTGGCCTCATACGGTGCCATCCGAATACTAGACCGGTAGCTGTTGTTATAAGCAAACTCCGCCAGTGGCACGAAGTGATCCCATGAACCTCCAAACTCAATCACGCACGCACGGAGCATATCCTCCAAAATCCGAATAGTGCGCTCGGACTGCCCATCAGTCTGGGGGTGAAATGCTGTGCTCAGCTCCACCCGAGTACCTAACTCCTGTTGTACAGCCCTCCAGAACCGCGAAGTGAACTGAGTGCCTCTATCTAAAATAATGGAAACTGGAATACCGTGCAGCCGAACTATCTCTGATATAGATCCCCGCCAGTCACTCCGATGAATATGTAGTGCTCACCGGTATAAAATGGGCGGACTTGGTCAGTCGATCCACAATAACCCAAATGGAATCAAACTTCCTAACAGTCCGTGGAAGCCCAGATACAAAGTCCATGGTAATGCGCTCCCATTTCCATTCGGGAATCTCAATTCGCTGCATCAATCCACCCGGACGCTGATGCTCATACTTCACCTGCTGGCAGTTGAGGCATCCGGAAACATAATCAACTATATCCCTCTTCATCCGCCTCCACCAGTAATGCTGTTTCAAGTCCCGATACATCTTCGCGGCACCCGGATGGATGGAATACCGCGAACTATGGGCCTCTGCTAGAATCAGCTCTCGAAGATCATCTACATTGGGCACACAGATACGGCCCTGCATCCTCATAACTCCATTATCCCCGATGGTAACATCTCGAGAATCACCACGCCGAACTCTATCCTGAAGGACAAGCAAATGAGGGTCGTCGAATTGACGCTCCCCGATGCGGTCAAATAGAGAAGACCGAGAAACCACACAAGCCAGAACCCGGCTGGGCTCCGAAAGATCCAGTCTAACAAACTGCCTGGCCAAAGCCTGAACATCCATCGCCATAGGCCTCTCCGAAGCTGGTAGATATGTTAAACTTCCCAAACTCTCTGCCCAACGACTCAAGGCATCAGCAACCACATTAGCCTTGCCCGGATGATAGAGAATAGTTATATCATAGTCCTTCAGTAGTTCCAACCATCTCCTCTGACACATATTCAGGTCCTTCTGCTTAAGCAAGTGCTGCAAGCTCCGGTGATCAGTGTAGATCTCACAAGGAACCCCATATAAATAATGACGCCAAATTTTCAAGGCGTGAACAATGGCAGCTAGCTCCAAATCATGAACAGGGTAATTCTTCTCATGCACCTTCAGCTGTCTCGACGCGTAGGCAATCACCCTACCGTCCCGCATCAATACCGCACCGAGTCCAACTCGTGAGGCATCACAATATACAGTATAGGACCCCGAACCTGTAGGCAACATCAATATAGGGGCCGAAGTCAAAGCCGTCTTGAGCTTCTGAAAGCTCGCCTCACACTCGTCTGTCCACTGGAAAGGGGCACCCTTTTGGGTCAATCTGGTCATAGGTGTTGCAATCGAAGAGAACCCCTCTATGAAACGATGGTAATAGCCCGCCAAACCAAGGAAACTGCGAATCTCAGTAGTGGAGGAGGGTCTGGGCCAACTCTACACGGCCTCCGCCTTCCTCGGATCTACTCGAATACCATCACTCGACACCACGTGGCCCAAAAATGCCACTGAACTCAACCAAAATTTACATTTAGAGAACTTGGCATAAAGTTGCTTCTCCCTCAGAATCGAAGCACTATCCTCAAATGCTGCTCGTGCTCTTCCCGACTCCGGAATATACTAGAATATCATCAATGAAGACAATCACGAACGAGTCCAGATAAGGCCTGAACACACTGTGCATCAAATGCATAAAGGCTGCTGGGGCATTAGTCATCCCAAAAGACATCACGAGGAACTCATAGTGACCATACCGGGTCCTGAAGGCAGTCTTCGGGATATCTGGCTCCCGAATCTTTAGCTGGTGATACCCAGAGTGCAAATCAATCTTAGAAAACACATGTGCGCCCTGTAGCTGGTCAAATAAATCATCAATACGGGGCAAAGGATACCGGTTCTTCACCGTAACCTTGTTCAGCTGACGATAGTCAATACACATACGCATAGAACCGTCCTTTTCTTCACAAATAATACAGGAGCACCCCAAGGCGAAACACTGGGTCGAATAAAACCCTTGCCCAATAACTCCTGTAATTGATCCTTCAACTCCTTCAACTCGGGAGGAGCCATACGGTATGGTGGAATAGAAATGGGCTGAGTGCCCGGCAACAAGTCAATAGCAAAGTTAATATCTCTGTCGGGCGGCATGCCCGGGATATCCGCTGGAAATACATCAGCAAAGTCACGTACCACAGGAACAGAATCAATAGAGGGAGTGTCAATACCGACATCCCGCACGTAGGCTAGATAAGCAGCACACCCCTTCTCAACCATACGCTGAGCTCTGAGAGAAGAAATAACACGGCTCGGGGTGTGATCTAGGGTACCACTCCACTCAATACGTGGAATGCCTGGCATAGCCAGCGTCACGGTCTTGGTGTGACAATCAAGAATAGCATAACGGGGTGACAACCAGTCCATGCCCAGAATAATATCAAAATCGACCATCCCGAGCAACAATAGATCCGCTCTGGTCTCAAAATCACAAATGGTAACCAAACACGACCGATATACACGGTCCACGACCAAAGAATCACCCACCGGAGTGGAAACATAAATGGGGGCACTCAAAGAATCCCGAGGCACACCCAGATGAGAAGCAAAGTAAGAGGACACATATGAAAAAGTGGAACCAGGATCGAATAGAACCGATGCCTCCCTGTGACTAACCAGAATAATACCTGTGATAACAGAATCAGATGCAACAGCCGCAGCGCGATCAGGAATAGCATAGAATCTGGCTTGTCCACCCTCTCGAGGGCGGCCTCTGGAACTCTGACCCCCGCCTCTAGCTGGCTGGGCAGGTGGAGTGGCAGCTGGAGCTGGAATGATAGCCTGTTGGCCCTGAGAACTACGCTGAGGCTGCGAAGACTGATGAGGGGCTCCCCTCCTACGCCTGGGGCACTCCCTGACCAGATGGCGAGTATCCCCGCACCCAAAGCAAGCTCTGGGAGGACACGGTGACTGTGACTGACCGGCCTCACCCCCACTAGTCTGACCCCTGGAAGGACCCCGCGTAGGAGGTGCACTGGAAACTGGGGGAGCATAATAAGGCTCCTGAGGTGCTGGAAGAGCTGGGGTACTACCGGCTGCGGGCAATGCTGAGTGAACTGGACGACCGGAATAACCCCTGCCAAAACGACCGGCTGCTGAAGTGCGGGCACCAGAGAAATGACCCGACTCACGAGACCTCTTGGCCTCTCTCTCTCCCCGCTCTCTAGGGTGCATACTCTCGATCCTCCTGGCAATGCTAACTGCCTGCTGATAAGATATATCTGTCTCCAACTCTCTGGCCATGCTGGATCGGATCGGATCGGCGGAATAAGGCCCTCAATAAATCTCCGCACTCTCTCCCGAACCGTGGCTTCCAAAGCCGGTGCATGCCTGGCTAGACGGGTGAAACTGATAGCATACTCCGATACCGACATGGAGCCCTGTCGCAACCGCTCAAACTCCGAGCGCCAAGAATCCCTAAGGCTCTGTGGAACAAACTCCCTCAAAAACATATCTAAAAACTGCGTCCAGGTCAACGAAGCAGACTCCTCCGGGCTATCCAACTCATACGTGCGCCACCAATCATAAGCGGCACCACGAAACTGAAAAGCAGTGAAGGAAACCCCGTCGGTCTCCACAATCCCCATAGTACGAAGAATACGATGACACTCCTCTAGAAAACCCAATGCATCATCTCGAAGCCAAACCACTAAACACCGGAGGGTCATATTTTCGAACCTCTCCAATCTACGCCGCTCGTCCTCGCAGGCAGCTGGTCCACCTCCGGCCGTGCCGGGGCGGCAGGAGGCATAACCAAAACATCCGGAACCCGTCCCACCGGCACACGCTCTGCTCCGGTGTAATGGCCGCGGGAGTCTGGGCCCCTCCCCCGCCCTGAGATGTAGCCGCGACGAGAGGAAGCCGTCCTGCCTGAGCTAAAGTGGTATACATACTCATGAACTGGGCCAGGGTCTCCTGTAGTGCTGGAGTAGTAGCAGCTGTAGTCGGTGTACCAGGTGCCTGTGCTCCAACCTGGTCTACCTGTGGCACCTCAGCGGAAGCGCGCGCGGGTGATGTGGCTGCACCTCGGGCGCGTCCTCGTCCTCTACCTCGGCCCCGGCCTCTGACGGCAGCAACAGGGGGCGCAGGTACCTGATCATCGCTAGTAGCTCATGTCCTCACCATCTATGAGAGAATATAAAGCAGTAGTTTAGATTTTTGATGCCAAGAATGTCGACGACAAGGAATCCAAAAGAAATGAAGAGTTTCCTAAACAGTTACATAGCCCCTCGTAGATAAATACAGACGTCTCCGTATCGATCAGCGAGACTCTAAGTAACCGGTCTGTGTCCCGTGACTCCTATGAACCTAGAGCTCTGATACCAACTTGTCACGACCCTAGTTCACCAATCATGAACATGTCGTGATGGCACCCAGTCCCCACGACTAGGTAAGCCTAACACGTTGCGGAATATATACAAGATATAAACACTTAAATAAGAAACAGCGGGAAAATAGCATAAAAAGATATGTAATCCATGCCGCTTGGCACATACATCCATCACACAATGAATAAAACTCTACCAAGATCCGGAATCCCACGGTAACACAGACTAAAAGAGAATATACAACTGTGGCTCTATGTGTAAAGAGTATCTAACAACGAAATGAAGGAAAAATGTCAACTAATACTATTAGAATAGAAGGAAAGCCTCCGGATCCGCGGACGTAGCAGATCATACCTCGAGGTCTCCCAAAAAGCTACAGAATCACCTAGTACGAGCCTGTCCTGATGTACCTGGATCTGCACAACAAAAGTGTGCAGAAGAGTAGCATGAGTACACCACGACGGTACTCAGTAAGTGCCAAGCCTAACCTCGATGGAGTAGTGACGAGGAAGGTCAGGGACCTACCGATAAACAATAACATAATGATAATAATAATATCGTGCAATTCAAATAATAATAATTTCCGAAATAACAACAATAAGATGATTACTGCAACCGTCTACAATTAAACTAACAACAATTAACCAACTCAATAAAACAAGTCCAGGACTTGTGGGAATCGAACCCACAGTCCCATTGACAGTACCTCTGGGTCTCCGGGAATCGAACCCGCAGCCCATGTCTCAATAAATAATCAATAACTCAAGATCTCGGGAATCAAACCCGCAGTCCCTACCAATAACTCGAGATCTCGGGAATCGAACCCGCAGTCCCTACCAATAACTCAGGATCTCGAGACTCGAACCCGCAGTCCCTACTAATAACTCAGGATCTCGGGAATCGAACCCGCAGTCCCTACCAATATCATTCCGGGTCTCTGGGAATCGAACCCACAGCCCTGGGTCTCCGGGAATTGAACCCGCAGTCCACAAGCACAGCAAATAAAGGAATACACAGAGAGAATAAATTATGCTTAACTATGACTTCACCGAAAAATAGTGCCAATAATTATCAAAAGTTCAAATAAGACAATTAGGCAACTAAACAGTTAAATACTACCTAATCATGCTTTTCTAACTACTACCGGGTAAGAATATCGAATTTAACAGCTAAAAGCAGGAATATCACTCATCGAACATTTTTAAGTAAAGTATGTGTTCAACAACCAGCGCATGTACACGCCCGTCACCTCGCGTACAAGGCATTTAAACTATCACATAATATCCTAGGGGTGAAAGTTCCCCCACACAAGGTTAGACAAGCCACTTACCTCGACTCCGGTACAAAACCGCTATGAAACAACTCTCTTGCCGTGAATGTCGGCCTCCACAGGTGTAGAATCTGATAAAAATCAATAGAATCACATCAAAATAGGCCAATTGGGCATTACCCAATCAAATTAACTCAAAATTTACCAAAACCCACAAGTTGCCAAAACCCGACTTCCGATACGTTTATCGAAAAAATCACAAAAATTATATATTCAGGTTCCTTATCTCAATACGAGTCTAGGCATATAAAAGTTACCAAAATCGGACTCCATTTGCCCACTCAAATCGGTGTTTTTCTTCAATTTAGGCCTAGGGCTCAAACCCACCTTTAATCTTCCATTTACAGAAATTTAACCAAGGATTTCATGTTAAAATGATGTAATTAAGCCACAAAACTTACCTCCAATGAATCCCCGATGAATTCCCAGCAATTCCCGTGAGTTTCTCTCTCTAGAACTCAAAAATGGCATTTTGGGGTATGAAACGCGCGACTGGTTCTGTTCTGTAATTAAACTCACTGCCAGCCTATTTTCTTCATCGCGTTCGCGACGCCTCCCATGCGAACATGATGCCTTGCTCCAGTCCTTCGTCGCGAACGCGATGTGAAGTCACGCGTCCGCGAAGGTCATCTTCCCAGCCTCCGGACTTTTACTCTACGCGAACGCGTCCCAGTCCACGCGAACGCGATGCGTTCCAGTTTCCTCATACGCGAACGCGTTTCCATCCCTCGCGAGCGCGATGGTCACCCGGCCCCAGCCAACACGAACGCGGCATAGCCCTCGCGAACGCGAAGGCTAAAATTTCGCCCAGTGATCTGCAATTTACAGCAGATCATTTCTTGCTTCCAATTGCCGGATGATGGTCCGGATTCACCCCGAGGCCCCCGGGACCCCAACAAAAACCACCAACATACCCCAAAACACGATACGAACTTGTTCCAATCATAAAAACACGTCTAACAACATCAAAACCCATAATTCATATCGAATTCAGGCCTAAATTTCTTAAAACTTTCCGAATTGCACATTCGATCTAAAACCCGACCAAACGACGTCCGAATAACCTGAAAATTTGCGGACATATCCAAAATCACATAACGAAGCTACAAAAATTGTCGGAATTCCATTCCGACCCCCGGATCAAAATCTCACCTATCGTTCGGATTCTCCAAAATTTCAACCTTCGGCATTTCAAGCCTAATTGAGCTACGGACCTCCAAAATACATTCCGAACGCGCTCCCAACCCCGAAATCACCTAACGGAGCTAATGGAACCATCAGATTTCCGTTCCGAGATCGTCTTAACACTGTTCCGGCTACGGACCATTTTCTAGATTTAAAGCTCTCATTTAGGGACTAAGTGTCCCAAAATGCTCCAAATTTCAGAACCGACTCTCCCGGCAAACCACAATAGCAGAAATGAACTTAGGGAAACGGTTAAATTGGGGATTGGGGCGTAATGTTCTAAAACGACCGGTCGGGTTGTTACAGCTAGCTGAGCGGCACTTCCTCTCCGCACCCTCCCTGACAATGACGAACGATGCATAGGAGGCTAAACAAAAAAAGAACGGTAGATAAAGGCGGCATCTCACCGGTAAGGGGCCTGCGTCCGAACCTCTTATGAAAGGTCGAACACGTGCGAATTCCTACTGTATGGAGAAGAATGGCCTCCACCCATTTGCGAATCCCTTCGAAAGATGGCGGGGGCAATCTCTCAGCTGCAAAAACGAGATAGTTTAGTGCTCACAAAATTGGTCGAACATTTTAGTAACTATAGATGCAAACTTACGTGCGAAGTTCCATCTCTCAGGGAATCCCGTTGGGTCCACCACAATGTGTTCGGTCCATACATAAAAGTAGTTCTCGTAGAAACTACGATTGGTCATATTGTCCATCTTAACTACCAGACTCCTCGACCCCGGAGGACGCTTGTGAATCATTGAACCGCGAATCAGTTGAGGAGCAAGAATGTTGAGCATATGGTCCAAAGTGAACTTACAACCGGTGATCTCCGCATACTTGAGCAGCATAAGGAGTAGCTTGTACAAATAAGGCAAAATTTGGGCGGGGAACACTTCATAGAAACTGCAAAAATCCACCACCAACATGGGAAGAGGAAGGGTGTACCCGATAATCAAGGAGTAGGCGTAGAACATGTAGTACCTGAGACAGTCAAAGTGAACTATGTCGTCCCCCTCCACCGGCCGCATATCGATGTAATTGAGGTTCCCCCGCCTTTCTTTGAACTCTACAATCCCTCTTTTCACTCCCAATGGATGGGACAGGTTCCAGCTCCGCTCTGTCGTTGAAGCTAAAGACAGTCGCCACTCTCCCCGGACAAGGCAAGATTTCAATCACTAAGGGAATCTCCTCATCCTCTGCCACATTTGCCCCTCTGGTGACCTGAACAGAACTCTCTCGTATCGGATTAGCGGCAGGAAGAACATCGCTAGAAGAATCACCAGCCATATTTTTAGCAGAAAAAGCTCTAAAAAAAAGTAATAAGAAGAAGAGATGAAAGGTTTCAATGAGCACGAAGGCAAGAAGAAATTTTAGATATCAGAAAAAGCTATATCTAAAGAACTCTCTCAATCGAAAGATTAAGTGAATCAATCAAATGACAATTTTTCTGTATTTATAATAGACATAAATTCCCCGAGCATGAAACCCAAGAGTCGCCATTCGAATCTGATAGGGCATGAAACGTTTCAGTCTCCCAAAACATGTGTCATAATGGTGGTAACCACGAACCAACGCTTCAGCGCCAACCGATGTTTTGCTTCCGAAATTGCCGCAACGGTCCACGAGGACCGAAAGAACACCAACTCCACCTAAACCCACAGAATGCGACCAAGGAATGGAAAGTTGTAGGTCAAATTTCTTTTGACTTTGTAACGAACATGATCCGTCTGCTGAGTCTGAATAGGACGACCCCGACAAACGGAGGGACTAATTGTATTGGTCAAAATCTGACCACCACGACCAAGTTATCCAACACCCTGCCTTGGTAACCAGGCAGTGAAAGTCAATAAAGCGCACTTCATTTCTCCTCTAAGATATCCGACAAATCTGAAAGGGTAATACCTAAAGTCACGACCAGGATACATCAGTGACAAGAAAGCGTCGAGTCAAATGACGGGTAAAGGGACCCGGCTCTATATAGTCAAGAAAAGCTCTCAATTAGGGGAGGCTTCTCCATTCTCCCGAGAAAAAGAGAACCAAAAGCTCCTTTTGTTGTATCTTAGAAAATGGGGGAATGACCCCAAAGAATACATGCAAATCTTATTTCTCATGAATTTATGAGAAAGACTATGTTTAATCTGAATAAGATCAATCATACCTCTTTTGTCCCATATGCAATTGTTATCATTAACGTTTTAATCTGGAATTAATTATATTTGGCTAAGATTTAACCCTTCATCTTTGACTGATTTGTTCAAAAAGATTTTTATATCTTTTGAGTCAAACAATATCTACTTCTGTTTTTAAACCTTTGCACTTGAATATCAGAGTTAATTTAAGATCCTCATGACATATATAATTTTATTTTATTATATGAAACATCCTCGTAAAGTTGTTACCATATGACCAGTAGGTCACACGTTCGAGCCGTGGAAACAGTCTCTTGCAGAAACGTAGGTTAAGGCTGCGTACGATAGACCCTTGTGATCCAGGTTCCCCGGTTCTCGCGCATAACAGAAGTGTATTGGGATGCTCTTTTTTTATTCTCTTAAACAAGCAATAACGGTAAAAAAGAATGACACATTTCTATTTTAATAATTTTTTAGTCTTGATATTTCTGTTTTATCCCGTAATGGCACGTTTGTTGAAATTCAATTAATATAAAAGTTTATGAGTAGAGAAAATGAGAAAATTATGCAAAACTGCCATGACTACACATTTAAAAGGATAATAAAAGAGAGAGAGAGAGTAATTTCAATGCAAATTTGAAGGAGATAATAAGAAAAGACACAATTCATCACCACATGTAAATGACGGCCGTTTAGTTTCAGCACCGGCCATAACTATAAGCCAAACAATTTAAAGATAAGATTTTGTAATTTTGTAGCAAAGATTGTAATAATATTCACACCAGAAATGTACCTTTCTTGTATTGTACGTACATGGTTTTGAAGGTTGAAGTTTCCTCATCAAAGCACAGAAATCAAATATCGAATTCAGTAATTTTGGTCTAAATAATATATTTATCTTAAACATCTATTAAATATATATAAATTATCAATTTGAATCAAATAACTTAAAGGGATTATAATTTGGAACTCATAAACTTCAAAGTTCGACCTCTGTCTGAAGTCAATGAAAAAGGTAACTTAACCATCATTAATTATTTCCCAAGTAATGGTTAATAATTTGGTTGACAAGAGGAAAAGGAAACTTCAGCCTATAACAAGTCTAAATAACAAGTTTTTCCTTAGTCAGACTGAGATTTTAATAAGCATAATTTTTAGTCAATACAGATGATACTTTAGTTGTTAAGTTAATAGAAGTTTATCACAAGTAATTTGGTCTTGTTAAGAATAGAATTCTATTTGGAGTGAATGTCTATAATTCTATTTGGAGTGAATGTCTATCTTGTGGAGAGTTTCACTCTGTGACTAAGTCATATTTCTCCTATAAATAGAGGGGTCTTACCCCATTGTAAATCATCCCAAAATTCAATAAGAATTTCCTCTCTCTCTTTCTCTGCAATATTGTTCTTCTTCTTTTATTATTTCATAACACGTTATCAGCACGAGACTCTAACCAATTGAGTAGAAGCTTTGGGATTGAGCACAATGATTGTCAATTGTTCCATGGACTTCCTTCGTGATTAAATTTTGGATTTAAGGTAAGTATTTTACCGTTTTCTCTTTTATTCTATACTTTGATTTTATATACAAGCAAAGACAACAAAGTTTAATTATAACTCTAATGGAGTTTGAAAGAAATTATAACCACCCAAAGTGGTAAAATTTCTATGCCTTGCCATGATTAAATTCATGTATAATTGTGGGCAAAGAATTGAAAACCCGTCCCATTGAATGTGCTCCATTCTCATTCCCTTTAGAGAATGTGATAGCAGTATGTAATAAGTCTGAAAGAAGACAAAATTATTACCATGAATAATCAATGGATATGGACATGGCAATAGACGAAATTATATCATCATCATTGTGGCAATGAGAACAATAAGTATTCTCAAAATAATCCCACACTTTGTGAAAATATTTGTCATCGATTTGACATGAGATTTTATAAAGCACATGACTATGGTCCATTCATGATGAGAATGAGAAAACATCTGATTTATGAATATATATTCGTTTTTGGAAGAATATAAATGTGCTAGTGGTAGTGATTACACCACACTCACCTCTAAACGGAGGTTTGAGAATATATAAGAAAATAATATCATTATTATGGCATGAATGGCCATTGGTCACATACCTATTGTACGCCAAAATATTTTGGCAATGTGATTATTAAAGGACAACAATAATGCAGGAAACATATCTTGCATATAATTTTGGCCATGACCATAATGGTATAAGTTTCTCTTTAAAAGAGATATTCACCACATGGATGATAATAAATCTGTGGTAGTGCAAAATTAATTGAGAGGTCTGGAAGAGCCAATTATTACTATTTTGGAGAAATACAATTGGTTACCAATAAGGTATTGTGTTGTAGTAAGTCTCAAAGAAACTTATTCAGTTTCCAAAGCATATGCAAAAGCAGTTGATCATATTGAGACTATAAATAAAGGAAAGATTTAATATCTTCTACTACTACAACTTGTAGCGGGGTAATATGTATGTAAAAAGCTACCCGCTTTATCTCCAATTGTACTACATAAATAAAAGAATACCACAATGAAGTGGATATTTTATTGATATAAAACCCATATCATAATAAACTTGGAGTTTATTCATAATTGGACACATCATGGTGTAAATCTGAAGTTTACCAATATTAATAATTTATTCAGTTGGCATAATTGATTTAGCCATATCAATTTAAGTATGGTGTGCAAAAATAAAGATAATTCTCATGGGTAAATATTAAAGAACTAGAAAGTTCTTTACGAATTCTTTTATGTGCATGTTCTCATTAATTAATATACCAACTAAAAGTGGGATTGAATCCCATGAATGCTGAAAATATCAAAGGTGAATATGGGCCCATTCACCCGCCATGTATACCACATAAGATGCATCTACGAGATGGTTACATGTGCAATTATTATTAACCCGCAACCCGGCCGGTGTGTGCGATGTAACTTGCTCAATAATTTAATTTAGAGCATATTCCAGATTTTCTATTCAAGAAGTTAGTTGGTTTACATCACAGTTGGTTTAGCAAAATGATTTATTGAGTGTCTTCACTTAATAGCTAAACTATTGCTTATGAGAACAAAGTTATCTATATCAGTTTGATATAGGTTATATACGAAAGTATATTACATTCTCCCCTCACAAGTGGTTCAGGGTCAGGAACCAAATAATTCCATCTTATTATTATTGATGTGCAATGTATATTTTGATTAACACCATAACACACAAAGATGGGTTCTCAAAGTTGAGGAAACAAGTTAGCTTTTCTAACATGAGGGGGAGACAAGATACAACAGTTGAGAAAATTTACATGGAATAAATTATCATTTATACATCGAGATTCTCGAATAAAAAAATATGAACTTGAAGTTCATAAAAGGATAATTCATGTGCAATTTATTGCAAAGCATGCCAGACGCACTTGCTGACCCAAATAAAGTAGCTATATTCTCATTGCAAATGCTCATATTAAGTCCTAGAAGGACAAAGCTATGGTTAGCTTAAAGCGTATAGACAATCGGTTTCAAATAAACTTCTTGATAAAGAAGGTGAGCAAATGATCAAAATGATCATAATAAAGGAGGCAAGTGATCTAGAAGATCACATGACATAATACTTCATAATATCCCATGAGAGATTCAGGTACCTGAATATATGAATGAAGAGATTTCTATGTTATGTCATTATGAAAATACATTGAAACTGATATAAAATCTTTGTCGATGTCAACATTCAAGAAGCTAGTGCACAAGATTGGGATGTGAAAGCTCAAGTATGTAAATTGATGCTCTCATCAGGGGGAGTTAATGCGCGTTGCACTCTTTTTTTCTTACAAGGTTTTGTCCCACTGGGTTTTCCTTGCAAGGTTTTTAACGAGGCAACCAAAAAGCGTATTATTAGATATGTGTACTCTTTTTCCTTTTCTAGATTTTTTTCCCATTGGGTTTTATTTTAGTTAAGGTTTTAATGAGGCACATTACTTATTGAGTAGACATTCAAGGGAGTGTTAAGAATAGAATTCTATTTGGAGTGAATGTCTATAATTCTATTTGGAGTGAATTCTATCTTGTGGAGAGTTTCACTCTGTGACTACGTCATATTTCTCCTATAAATAGAGGGGTCTTACCCCATTGTAAATCATCCCAAAATTCAATAAGAATTTCCTCTCTCTTTCTCTACAATATTGTTTTCTTCTTTTATTATTTCATAACAGGTCTTTATATTTCCAGTTAAATTAATTAAACGAGCGTTTTACTGAGCTTCCGTCAAATTAGGAATAAGAAAGGCTGAATGCATATATTCGAATTTTCATTTAGACACTTCAAAGAGGTCTTGTTCCAATTGATCATGCGTAATAAGCTCAAAGTATACCAAAACCACACATTTCGAGGACATGAATTATAGCATGAGTTGCACCGTACATAAAATGCTCTTTAGCTTGATGTTCCTAGTTGTAGCTTGCTAAAAATGACCACAATTAGTAGGTTTTTAAGTGAAAGAGTCATTAAGAAACCAAAGTGTGAACTTGCATTTATGCGTCGAAAATACTCCTAACACATTAGTAACCATACTTTTTTACTTTTCTGAAGTGTGGGACAAACGGCACTCAGACTATATTGGGACAAAATTGAATTTATATATTGAAGATGACGTGTCATGACACGTGGACTGGTCAAATGATCAAAGCGTGGTAATCAGTTAGGAGGCACGAGCAACAACAGATGCGGGAGAGAAGATACATAAAGGCACAAGCTACTATTCAAATGAAATGAGACTCGTACCTATTCGAGTCATTTAAAACTCGAAGATCATAAGGAATTGAAGAAATGAATCTGATAGCGTAAAAGAGTCCAAATTCAGCATTAAATGGCAAATACGTTAGAAAATTTATATTTAAAAGGAATAATTAAGTAACGTTTCTTTTAATGTCATTTATTGCTCATAATTGCCTCATTAAGACAAAAGCATTACACTTTCTCCTAGAATTAACTATAAAAAGGAGGTTTCAACATTTGTAAAAGGGAACATATCATTGTGATTATACTGAAATATATACTTATTCACTGATTTATTGTTATTCACAAAGTCTCTCATTTCTTGATTATCAGTGACCCGATTTCTCTCTTAATTTCTAGCCTTAACCAAATATTCAATTTTTTAGTTAAATTGGTTCCGTTACCGAAATCCTGATAATCTATTCTTTTTAAGTTGCATTTTATCTGTTGTTATCATCATATCAAATAACAAAAACAACAACAACAATTGTGAAAATACCTTGGGAAACCATGAAAATCAAATCCATCAAAATCAAGGAGATTTACAAAACATTAACGTGGTTCCTTCCCCTCAAAGTTCACCACATCAATCTCGTGAATGCACTCCTGCTCCTGAATCTCGTGATGATGAACAAGAGAAATATGAACATTTTGAAGGGGAAGATGAAGCTTTATAACAAAGTAATTGATGCACAGGTTAGCAAAGCTCTTCAAGCTCTAGTTAGTCGATTACCTGTTGTACCACCCACACTTACGCCTAATAACAATACATTGGAGAATCCTCGTTCTGTCCTTGTTAATTCTGGAAATGGAGGCCAGTGAACCACAGGAAGGAGAACCAGGTAATTCAAATAATTTTCATTTGCAAAATTTAGTACTAACTTTGCAGAAACAGCTTAAGGAACAAAATGAGCGCATCGAGCAAATCCCCGGAGTTCCCACCATAATCAAAGGAGTGGATGTGGATAAATACTCGCAACAACCTTGAAAACCAAGTGTTGCTCCCCTTCCAATCCCTAAAAAGTTCAAAATGCCTGACATCTCAAAATATGATGGCACAACAGACCCACGTGATCACGTAACTGCATTTACTACAGGTGTAAAAGGCAACAACTTGACCAAGAAAGAAATTGAATCAGTGTTGGTCAAGAAATTTGAAGAAACACTAACCAAGGGTGCATTAACCTGATATTCTCTTTTACCTAAAAATTCTATAAACTCTTTTGCTGAGCTTGCAGATTCTTTTATTAAAGCACACTCGGGAGCTCAAAAGGTTGAGAAAAGAATGGAAGACATTTTCAAAATTAAACAAGGGAACTCAGAGTTGCTCAGAGATTTTGTTGATAGATTCCAACGTGAAAGGATGACTTTACCCCGTGTACCTAATAATTGGGTTGCAATAGCTTTTGCAAGCAACTTAAATGACAGAAGTTCAGAAGCTACGAGAAGACTTAAAGAAAGCCTCCGAGAGTTCCCCGCAACCACGTGGAATGATGTTTATAACAGGTACAGTACGAAGTTGCGAATTGAGGAAGATACCGCACCTCAATTTCATTATGAGGAAAAGAGCAATTCCAGGAGGTCGGAAACCAAAAAGATCAGGTAGAAACAGATACGATCCATATATGGGACCTGTAGGAAAAGACTCACGGTCAAAGCATGATAATCAACTATATGATCAAAAATCGAGGAACAAGGAATCTAGTTCTTCATCAAGGTTCAGAAATGACCGAAACAGACAAGAGTCACGAGATGATGACAGAAGTTTAAAGGTGAGATTCGGTGGATATAATTTCAATGTCACTACCTCCGAGCTCGTAGCTCTTTTGAGGAGCATGGGAGATAAGGTACGGTGTCCAAAAGAGATGCAGTCAAATCCAAATAGGCGCAATCCAGATCATTGGTGCGAATTCCATGATCACGGGCATAAGACTTCATAATGTAGATTCTTACAAAGTGAAATGAACCATAAATTGAAACAGGGGTATCTCACTGAGTTATTTAGTGAGAAAGGTAAGCAAGCCTATATGAAAAATAGGCAAGAGCCACCAAAGCCCCCATCACCCAAGAGAACCGTAAATGTTATATGTGGGGGAGAAGATATTCATGGTGTAACATATATGGCTTCCAACAAGGTTTCTAAAGTAACTATTACACAGGGGAAACGGGTACGGCAGGTTTTAGAAAACGGAAGTATTTTTTTCGATGATGCAGATACCGAAGGAGTGATGACCCTCCCCCACCCCACAATGATGCACTGGTAATATCTTTACTTGTGCACGACACTAATGTAAAAAGCGTTTTGATTGATCCAGGAAGTTCCGTAAATATTATACTACTAAGGGTATTACGTGAAATGCAAGGTGAAGGCAAAATAATACCGAAGGCACATACCTTGTCTGGGTTCCACAATTCAAGTGTGGTAACAAAAGGAGAGGTAATTCTAACAACTTTTGTTGTAGGTGTTGTTAAAGAAACTAAATTCTAGGTAGTAAATGTGGAAATAGATTATAATATGATCATGGGGAGACCTTGGATCCATGATATGGATGCTATCACGTCAACTCTACATCAAGTTATTAAATTCCCGTCACTAGGGGGATTTGCCAAATTTGTGAGGGATCAGCAGCCAGCCATGAGTATTAACACTGCAACAGATACGAGCACCACAAATAAAGAAAAATAGCAATTACAGGAAACAGTTGAAGGTCAAACCTCAGTTGAGCAAGGACGGACAGATGTAGACTCGAGACTTGTCACATTTCAAGAGCTTGAAGAGAATGAAAATATCAAAACAACAATTGAAGAACTCAAAGCTGTGATATTATTTGAGCAATGGCCTGAACCAAAGGTTTATGCTGGAACCAATCTATGCTCCGACATGCGAGGTATGTTAATTGAATTTCTGAAAACTAACGTGGATTATTTTGCTTGGTCCCATGTTGATGTGGCAGGAATACCATAGGATGTGATGACTCGCAAACTAAATGAAGACCCATCATTCACACCAATAAAGCAAAAAACAAAAAAAGTAAGGAGCTTTCAAAAACCAGGTGATTCAAGATGAGGTCCAAAAGTTATTAAAAATTGGGTCTATCCGTGAGGTAAACAATAAAGGAAATCCCTGATGTACTTACGAGTAAAAAAGAAGTTCAAAGACTAACTAGGAGAATTGCAGCTCCGGGGAGATTCATTTCCAAGTCTTCAGAAAAATGCTTCAAATTTTTCTCAGCTTTAAAGAAGTAGGATCATTTTGAATGGAACAAAGATTGTCAACTAGCACTTAAGAATCTGAAAGTGTATTTGTCAAATCCACCGTTGTTGGCAAAACCAAAGGTAGGAGAGAAGTTACTCGTATATTTTGTCGTGTTAGAAGTTGCGGTAAGTGCTATTTTAGTCCGGGAGGATAAAGGTAAAGAATATCTTATCTATTATGTAAGCAAGTCTTTGTTATATACAAAAACATGGTACCCGCAACTAGAAAAGTTAGCACCTGATTTGATCATAGCATCTAGAAAACTAAGACCTTACTTTTAATGTCATCCCAATTGCTGTGGTTACTGCTTTTCCATTACGAAATATTTTGCATAAACATGAATTATCAGGAATGTTAGCAAAATGGGTTATAGAATTAAGTGAATACAAAATCACTTATCAACCTAGGACTGCTATAAAATCTCAGATATTAGCTGATTTCGTAGCTGATTTCAGTCAGGAGATGCAATTAGAAGCAGAAAAAGAAGTACAAGTTTTTAATGACGCAAACCCAGGGACTTGGATTTTATTCACTGACGGTTCATCTAACGTAAAAGGTGCATGTTTAGGAATAGTTCTCGTACCACCCACGGGTGAAACTATTAGACAAGCTATAAAATGTTATTCAATAACTAACAGTGAAGCAGAGTATGAAGCTGTCATTGCAGGTTTGGAATTGGCTCAAGAACTTGGCATAACCCAGATTATAATCATGAGTGATTCACAACTTGTTGTTAATCAGATGTTAGGGACTTAAACAGCCAGGGAAGCACAAATGCAAGAGTACTTAGAAAAAGTACGAGAATTAATAAAACAGTTTCAGACGTGGAAAGTTATGCAAATACCAAGAGATGAAAATGTTGAGGCAAATGCTTTAGCCAGTCTCACATCTGCAGCAAACGTGGCAAAAGATGAAAATTCTTCAGTTGTACATTTATTTCATTCCATTCTCGAACCTGATAAGAATGAGGTAAATTTTAATAATTTAACATAGGATTGGAAAAACAAAATTGTTGCTTTTCTGCAGTACGAAACCGTACCTGATGACAAAAGGGAGGAACACGCTCTCCGTAAAAAGGCTGCTCGATATTGTTTATATTAAGGAAATCTTTATCAAAAGATGTTCGATGGACCATTAGCAATGTGTCTTGGACCTTCCCAAACAGGATACGTAATGAGGTAAATACATGAAGGACATTGTGGAAATCATGCGGGAGGAAGGTCGCTGGTAAAAATATTGATTCGAGCAGGATATTATTGGCCTAAGATGGAAGATGAATCAAATAGTTTTGTGTCTAAATGTGATAAATGTCAAAGGTACGGTAATAATATGCATAGACCAGCTGAGCTACTGCATCATGTCATAGCTCCATGGCCCTTTATGAAATGGGGAATGGATATCGTAGGTCCATTACCAAAAACAAAAGGTCAGCGAAGTTTCTACTTGTACTTACTGATTATTTAACTAAATGGGTAGAAGAAGGATCATTTAAACAGGTACGAGAGAAGGAAGTTAAAGACTTCATTTGGAGGAATATAATATGCCGCTTTGGAGTGCCAAAGGAAATCGTGTGATAATGGTCCACAATTCATAGGAGCTCAAATCACAAAATTCTTTCAAAGTTGGCAAATTAAAAGGATAACGCCATATCATCCAGTGAGTAATGGACAAGTGAAATCCAGAAACAAGGTCATTATCAACAACATGAAGAAAAGGTTACAAGATTCAAAAGGTAATTGGCCTGAGGTATTACCCGGAGTATTTTGGGCTTATCGTACAACAACAAAAACAAGAGCGGGAGAAACATCATTTTCAATAGTTTATGGTGCAGAGGCCTTAATCCCAGTTGAAATAGGTGAACCGAGCACACGATATGCTCAAGCAACGGAAGAATCAAACGATAAAGAGATGCGGGTGAACCTTGATTTACTCGAAGGAAGAAGAGAAGTTGCATTAATAAGGATGGCAACACAAAAGCAAGTAATTGAACGGTATTACAACAGGAAAGAACGCCTCATATATTTAAAAATTGGGGACTTCGTGCTTAAAAAGGTGTTCCAATCTACAAAGGCTACTAATTCAGGAAAGCTTAGTCCAACATGGGAAGGACCCTTCAGAGTTTATGATATTGCGGGAAAAAGAACATATGAATTGGAGACAATGGATGGGAAAATTCTACCCTCACATTGGAATGTTGTCCACCTTAAGAGATACTACTTTTGAGAAAGTACCCACAGTCAGGTATCGCTATGTTAAAATTTTTCTTTAAATTGTTAAAATTTTACTAACGATTTTAGATGCTAGGCAAAAACCCTTACCCGCGCCAAATGATGAGTCACGACATGCACGACAAAATAGAATATTCTAAAATTCCCAACCCAGGGTTATAATTATTCTGATGGAAATAAACACGGGTTAGGCAGTCTTCATCTCTTATCACATCCCCAAGTCCTGTATGTTTTTCTGTTTCAGAAAAAAGGACCAAATTGATAGAAACAAACAAGTGCTCGAGGCTTCATACTTCACCGCTTGAATACTTGGGGGACTGCATATTATACACAGATACGTGCGGAAAAACAGATATGTAAATCGAAAAAAAATCGAAAAAATCAAGCCACAAAGAGACAAGTGTCGAGTAGAAGTTGCGGAATCTCAGCATTCATCATTGTGTTCTTTCCCATCAAAACAAATGAAGATATAAAACATTCAACATAATGTTCTTTCCCATGAGAACAACAAAGTCACCTCTCAAACTCGTGAGAACAACAGAGTCACCTGTAAAACTCATGAGAACAACGGAGTCACCTCTCAAACCCTTCATAATACATGATGATAGGGTCATGACTATATACTGAAACTGGTTATAAGGAAAAATCTTGTTGAATTACATTTATTTTGTATAAATCTGTTATAAAAAAATAGTTACGATAAAGTTTTAGTTGTATAGTTATGAGAAAGTTTTAGATGTATTTTAATACATGTAGTATTCAAAAACTTGTCAAAGTTATTCCAAACAAAACATGTGTGTTCCTATTTTTTTCATCGTATTGTAACACCATTATGAAGTTGAGACGTCTTCTTCATTAAGTGTCGTTATATATAAAAGGGACCTCTTTTATAAGCCTCATATTAATAAGTCATAAGAAGAATCGTAAAGCATTTTCAAAGGTTAAAAAGGCTAAACTATTCTAGAAGTCCTAAATAGATAATAAATGGTAAGAATAAAATATATTAAAGTACTAATAAACTTCTTGATATAGTTAAAAAGACTAAGTAAAAACTTAGTCAACAAAAAAGTTTATACAAATGCCCCATTATGATAACTGGGGACTTTTTCCAAAAAATCCCTTAAAAACTAACCATGGGATAATCCCACCAATCAACAAAGCAAATAAAAATAAAGTTTGGAAACATAAACTGGTCACTAAGGGGCTGAAACATCAGAAGTTGCAATATCAGCTTCACTTTCAGGAATGGTAACTTCAAAAGAAACAGCAACATGAGTGGTTTCGGCTGGGATTGAAGTGTTAGATTCATCGAGGGGAGCTAGAGCCACGTGTCACGACCCGAATTTTCCCCCGTCATCGGGATCGTGATGGCGCCTACTCGTGGTAGCTAGGCAAGCCAATTCATTCAACATTATCCTGTTCATATCATCATTTTTATACTCATACTTAATAACGGGAAATAATTACTCAATTTAATAAATGCAAAAGTCTTTCTAAATAGAGATGAACGGTAATAAGGTAAAACACTGATAAAACCCTCTACCCAAGATGTGGAGTCACCAACTCACGAACTACTAAAGAATACTACGCATAATGGTCTGAAAGAAAATAATAAATATCTGTCTGTCTCGGAACAATGAGACCACAGCAAATAACATAAGTAAATAGAAGAGACGCCGGGCCTGCAAACGCCTGCAAGCTACCTCAGCCTCGAAAGTACGATAATCTCGCTAGCGTACTATTGCTGCTGCTCCTGCTCAAAACCTGGACTTGTGTAAAAACGCACAAAAGTGTAGTATCAGCACAATCTGACCTCATGTGCTGGTAAGTGCCTGGTCTATCCAGGCGAAATAGTGACAAGCCTAGGACCAGACACTCACATAAACCTGTGCAGTTCTGTATATGTACATACCACCAAAATAACAGGATTATCAAGTAACAAAATTAACAAAGAAATATCATACTGGGGGAAACACAATCAACATCATATATTAAATCAGTAAAGAAAATCAGAGTATAATAAAACATCTATCATCAAGAAGAAAATATCAAATAGTTGCACGGCATCACCCTTCGTATTTTTACTCTCATCCTCACATCCATGGCACGGCATGATCCTTTGTGCATGGTTCAAATAACAACGGCACGGAATGTTCCTTCGTGCATAATCAATATCACAAGGCACGACGTGATCCTTCGTGCATAATCAATAACAAGGCACGACATTACCCTTCGTGCATAATCAATAAAATAAGGCATGGCATGATCCTTCGTGCATAATCAATAAAACAAGGCACGGCATTACCCTTCGTGCATAATCAATAAAATAAGGCACAGCATGATCCTTCGTACATAATCAATAAAACAAGGCACGAAATTACCCTTCGTGCATAATCAATACTATAAGGCACGGCATGATCCTCCGTGCATAATCAATAAAACAAGGCACGACATTACCCTTCGTGCATAATCAATAAACAAGGCACGACATCACCCTTCGTGCATTATCACTCTTGCTCACCCAAATAACAACCACAGTTAAGGACAAAAGAATGAAAACAATTAACATGAACCGTCCCGGCAATGGACACAATAATCATCACAGTAAAGTCCCGGCAAGTGAAACAATGATCAACTTCACAATAGAGTCCCGGCAAGGGAAAACAATGATCAACTTCTCAACCCGGCAAAGGTTCAAGATTATATCTTAAAAACATCCCACAATATATGTCAACAAATGACTCACGGTGATGCTAGATGCCAGTGTATGGATGCTTGTCACCACAGCCCATACATCGCACTCAATCACATGGCAATTAGCATATTAATCCTATTCCCTCAAGCTAGGATAGATCAAACACTTACCTCTAAGCCTTGAAGTCCAATTATCCTTCAATTATAGCTTTACCTCGGATTTCGGCTTTCAACTTGCTCGAATCTAATCACAATTGGTTTAATTACATTAATAAATACTATATAAATTGGTTTGGAGGCTTAAAAATGGTTTTCTCAAAGTTTAACCCAAAATTTCCCAAAATGTCCCTGGTCTCACATGGTCGGAACTCGGGGTTCGGACCAAAATCTGGTTACCCATTCCCTCACGAGTTCAATTATATGATTTGTTTCGAAATCAGACCTCAAATCGAGGTCTAATTCTCCAATTCATGAAAACCCTAGGTTCTACCCAAAAACAAGAATTTCCACCATGAAAACCTTTGATTTCTATTGAAAAACATATTTAATGATATTGGGATTTGAAAGAATTAAGTAAAAAGTGACTTACAAGTGTTTTGGAGTGATTTGCTCTTGGAGTATAGTGTGTGGTGTGTTGGGTTTTGAAAGAATGAAGAAAAGAGGTGTAAATTTGTTTAAGTATCAGATTGCACAACTGTGGTTATGGGAATTGCGAACATTTGTTCGCAATTGCGAA
The DNA here is from genome assembly GCA_032618575.1 of Nicotiana noctiflora. Taxonomy (NCBI): domain Eukaryota; kingdom Viridiplantae; phylum Streptophyta; class Magnoliopsida; order Solanales; family Solanaceae; genus Nicotiana; species Nicotiana noctiflora. The sequence continues at coordinate 22,913 of JASVEL010012854.1, forward strand.
CATAGAAGGTTTTTGACTGTTACTCTCACATTTGCGAGAAAAAGTTCGCATTTGCGAACTCTGGCCCAGGCCTGCCATCCTCGCATTTGCGAGACTTTGTTCGCATTTGCGAACTTAGGGTGATTTCTGAATTCATCGCATTTGCGATATTAGTTTCACATTTGCGAACTGGGATGGATGTTGTGCTCCTCGCATTTGTGAGATATAGTTCGCATTTGCGAACCAAGACCAACCCAGGCCCTTTTCGCATTTGCGACTACTTGTTCGCTTTTGCGAACTTTGCCTATTCTAGGAGACATCGCAATTGCGAGTATTTCTTCGCAATTGCGAAGATATCAGCTGGGGGAAAATACCTGCTGTGTTATTTTTTCAAAATTTGCTCCAACGGCCTATCAAATCTTCACCCGAGCCCTCGAGCTCCAAACCAAATATGAACACAACTTCAAAAACATATTACGAACTTGCTCGTGCGATCAAATCGCCAATATAACATCGTTTTCATCAAATCAAGCCTCAAGTTCATGATTATCTTCCTTTAACTTCATCAACTTTCAAATTTTGAACTCAAGGTTCAAAACACATCAAACAACATCCAAATGTCGTCAAACTTTGCAGAAAGCATTCATGTAATATTTAAGACTTGTACCGGGCACCGAAACCAAAATACGAGCCCGATACCATGGTCGTTTAATCCATTTTCATTTAATAATTTCAAAGAAAAACAATTTAACAGAAAAATTCATATCTTGGGCTCTAGGCCTCAGAATTTAACTCCGGACGCATGCCCGAGTCCCATATTTTCCTACGGACCTTCCGGGACCGTTCGATCTCGGGTCCGGGTCCGTTTACCAAAATGTTGACCGAAGTCAACTATATCAATAATAATATAAATTTTCTTTAAATTTTTCATAGAATTCACATATTCTAACACAAAATCTTTCCGGCTACATGCCCGGACTATGCACGTAAATCGAGCTAACATAAAATAAGGTTTTCAAGGCCTCGGAAGCACGGAACAAGTGAGGAAAATAGGTGATGACCCTTTGGGTCATCACATCACGGAAGCTTCAGCTTCCACAGACTGAGTCATAGAAGATTCACCCTCGGGAGCTGGAATCGCAACATTTTCAACTTCAACTGCCACAGCAAGGACTTCTTCATTTAAAGGTTCTCCTGCCACGGGAGCTTCATTTGACGGAGAAGGAAAGTCAAGTGGTTGTTGGGTCATCTCAATGGTTCTCAAAACTTAGGCCAATTCTGACTTTAAGTAAAAGTTTTCTTGACTGGCCTCAGTTAAAGCATCACGACGAGAGTTTAGAAAATCCCAACTCACCTCTATGTCAAATTTCTCCTCAAGAAGTTCATACTCCCTTTACCACATAGTAAGATCATTATTTAACACTTGATTTTTAGCTAAAGTGGAATCAAGGATAGTTTCAAGGGAGGCATGAGAACTCTCTAAGGCACGTACCTTATCAGAGGAGATTTTCAAATCAGCTTGAGCTTGAGTCAAGTTTTGTACTAACTCTCCTACATACTCTTCTTTTCAAGAGTGCCTTAAGTTCTCTGATTTCTTCACTTGACTTTGATAACTGCTCTAAAAAGGAACACTCAAGGCGCTCCTTATCCTTCTCGGCTTTACTAGAAGAAGCCTTTCCTCCCGCTAATTTGAAGTCAGAGCCCGCTTTTGCTGCTCCAGGTTACGGTTGCTTTCTTGCAATTCTTTTATCGTTTCTTGAGCATTTCTAAATTGTTCATTCTAATTAGTTGCTTCCAGTTGGGCTTCCTTAGCTACACTCTCAGCTTCGAGAATAGTCTTATTAGACTCACACGCCTTCTTTTCTAAAAGGGAAATTCTTCCCATCAATTCCGTGCCAATAAGGTTCGCCTACAAAGACAACTCATGAAAATAAGAATCTAGGGATAAAAAAAACTTATTAGTAAGTAAAGGAAGAATACCTTCAACACAGAATGAACTATATCATTCATCAAAGTTAAGCAATTGTGACTGTTCATCTTCTTCTTCTCAATGTCTCAAATTAAAGGCTCGAGCCAGACATCTGCTCCACCAGTCTTCCTTAAAAAATTGTTATTAGCAGGAACCTCAAGTGTTACACTCCTCATAGCCAAACTTCTGCTACTGGAACCCTCCTCTGTATGCTGAACAGAGCAAGGGGGAGCTATAGAAGGAGGAACGATAGAAAGGGTGAAAATAATAAGAGTCGAAGGAGTCGAAACAGGTAAGGGAGCAGAAATCGACAAAGGAGCAGGAACAGATAAAATGGGCAAGGAAGCACTTGAAACCAAAAGAGGAACAGAAGGAATGGGAATGGAAAAGGAAATAGGAACATCATATAATACCGGACCTAGTTCACCACTTTCGAAATCGTCAACGAAGAGACGTTGAGTGGATTAAATGGTGTCCCTTGGAATGGTTTCAACATCGAAAACAACAGTAACAGGTTCTGTCACAACCCAAACCCGGTCGTGATGGCGCCTAACCCTAAAGCTAGGCAATCCAGACCAACAACTGTTTCCACAGTTAAAGACCATTCCCAAAAGGACAAATTTCAGGAAGAATATAAGAGTCAATAATAGTACTCCGATAATAATAATATAATTAAATATTGAGAAGTGCGAACATCAAAATAACACTCCCAAAAGATCTGGGTCACGAGTCTAGAGCCTCAAAGAAAAAACCGAGTACTAGTAGAAACACTGAAAAAATACTCAAGTGTGGGAATATATATAGAAATAACTGAAATAAAAAGAGAAGCTAGGTTCTGCGAACACCGGCAGCTACCTCAGCAACTCGAATATACTCGGTAGTAAGCTGTAACGCCCGTCTAACCCTCCTGTGTACCTGGATCTGCACACAAAGGTGCATGGAGTAGGGGTGAGTACTAAGTACTCAGTGAGTAAAAAGTATATAAAATAGCTGAAAACAGGGAATCCACAGAATACCACAAAGCAAAGCTAAACTACAGTCCGATAGCTGCCACGAACTAAGAACGATAGCAGGATCACAATGTGCACAGATAATTTACAAACAAAAAAATGCAATGCAATGCACATGACCTCTACAGCGTGTAGCCCAATCTGTTTAACGTCGACGGCGCTCACTAGGGGTGTGTACAGACTCCGAAGGGGATCCTTCAGCCCAAGCGCAATATTCATATCATCCGTTGCGGCGTGCAGCCCCATCCATCCTCTGTCCACAACATGCATATGCGTCACACAATAGTTCAATTTATTTATTTCCTGGTTCCAGTTTATTAACAATGAAAAATACTTTAATTTTATTTAATTTTTCCAAGAACAGGTGACTTAGCATTTCAAAATAGTGATTTCAAACCTGGAATGAGATCAATGATTTTACAAATCGAACTATCACAAAGATATCTATCCCCTAGGGATACTAGAGGTCGGCACAAGGCCCCAAACATGGCTTATAGGCCACATATATATACTTATCACAGTGGGCATTTCAACCGCCAATATAATAGTACTCATATTCGGGATGGACCAAGTCTCAATTTCCAGTCATAACCAATTCCGCACCTGCCATGGGGTGCGAGCCACACCCTAATAGCGTCACAATGTTCTAAGCTGGGGTCACCCTCAGGCTACCATATACACTAACTACTTACCTCTAACCGGCCGTGGACTTATCCCCGATGCCTTTTCCCTTCGAATTTACCACCTCGTGCCCTAATCTAGTCAAAACCACAGAAATTACATAAATATGGGTCAAAAAAACACAACCCAATCAAAATTACTTGAAAAGCGCAATAATACACGAAGTTGGTAAAACCCGAGCCCCGGGCCCACCTCTCAAAAAATTCCAAAATTCATACCAACGGATTCCTTGTCTCGCCACGAGTCCGTGCATATAAAATTTATCAAAATCGGAGTTTGAATGGCCTTTCAAAACACAAAAAATCATTTTCATAATTTAGGCCCTAGTTCTTCACAAATTCTACCCAATTTCATGAGTTTTGGTGTGGATTCTAGCATAAAATTATGGTTTTGAGTCAAGAAACTTACCTCCAACATTTTCCCGACAAAATCCTCTTACTTCCCGTCCAAAACCTCTCCAAATCGCTCGCAAATGGTGAAAAATAGGTTTTTGCTCGCGGATGTTCTGTTATTAAAACCCCTCTGTCATGCCTATTTTTTCTCTATGCGATCGCGGCACCATTCACGCGATCGCGATGCACAAATTTCCCAGGCCCAGTTATTACCTTATACGATCACGATACAGACCATGCAATCGCAGTGAATATTGTCCCTCCTCTACGCGATCACACACCTAGCCACGCGACCGCACTGACCAAACCACTAGACCTATGCGATCGCAACGCCTTTTAGGCGATCGCATAGTGCAAAATTTTGAGCTCCCTTATTTTTTCTATGCGATCGCAGCCTTTGGCTCGCAATCGCGAAGAGTTATTTTGCTCTGCAATTTCTGCTGTATTTTTCAAGACCAAAACCCCCGTTAGCCATCCGAATTCACCTCGAGACCCTCGGGACATCAACCAAATGCACAGATATGTTCTATTACCTCATTCAAACTTACTTGTAACATATAAACACCATCATAAACATCAAAATCACCAAATTCTCACGGATTCAAGCCTAAGTTTCATTAAAACTAAACGTGTCTAACGGGTGGGTCGGGCCGGGCCGGGCCAGATTTTTTAAAACCCGTACGGGTTCCTTACTGGGCCGGTTCCGGGCTCTCCCTTAACGGGTTTAATGGGTTGGGGTTTTTTCGGGTAAAAATTGACCCGTACGGGTTACGGGTTAAAGGGGCCGGGCCGGGCCGGGTTTGACATTTTTTTTTTTTGTAATTTTGTATAACTATTGTAATTTATTTAAAGAACACAAAGTAAATGATACTTGTGCACTTATAAAGTTTCAATGTAAGACTTTAAGTTTGTATTCCAAAAATAAGTTAGATGATTTAGTTTCAATTTAAGACTTTAAGTTTGAAATTGAAATTTAAAAATTGAAGTTTCAAATTTCAATTTAAGACTTTAAGTTTGAATTTCTAAATAATAGTTTTAATTTAAGACTTTAATTTTGCTTTCACAATTAAAGTTCCAATTTAAGAATTTAAGTTTGAAACTTTAAATTTGACATTCAAACTTAAATTGTTAAAGTTTCAATTTAAGATTTTAAGTTTGAATTTCAAAATTAAAATGTTAAAGTTTCAATTTAACACTTTAACTTTGAATTTCAAATTTAAAGTTTCAATTTAAGTTATATTAAGAATTTGTATTACTTTAAAATATAAATTAAAGAATAGAAGGAATATGAGAAAAATTGCACTTGCTGCAAATTGCAAGTGCTTCTTTTATTTCATATTTCATAACTCAAATTTGAAACTTACAAATTGAATGTTTACATACGACTTGGATTCGTACAATGTGCATTAGAAACTTCAGTTATTGGATATCTATATTTATAGCAAACTTTTAAAAATAAATATGTATAGTTCCATCTAGTAATTATTTCTTCTGGCATGAATCGGGGTTGAAGGTTATGATGGACACACTTATCTTTAAATTCCCTTATTCTAGAATATCTATTATTTCCTTGAATTACACCAACTGCTCTTCTAACAAGACTAATCTCTGTTGAAAATAAATCTAGGCCACTTTTAACAATTAAATTATACACATGACATGCACACCTAACATGAAAAGTTTCATTAACAGGTGGTTGCAAATGCAATTTTAATATTGAAATTGCGGCAATGTTGTTAGAAGCATTATCAAAAGACATACATAATATTTTTTGTTTGAGATTATAAAATCTACAACTTCACAAATAGTGCTACTTATAAATGCAGCGGTATGACTTTGATCTTCATCATATCTAAAAGCAATAATACGTTTTTGCATAACAATATTATCATCTATCCAATGGCATGTAACAGTAATATATTCACGTCCATTAACAGCTTGACCAATATCAGAAGTTAGAGATACTCTACAAGGAAGTTTTTCAAACAAATAACGTAAATATGTTTGATATTGTCCGTGAAGTCTGAAAATATCAGCTCTACAAGTACTCCTAGGTATACCTTTAAATAATGGATTGTATATTCTTTGAATATACGTAACATAATATGACGAAGAAGCAAACGAAAAGGTAGACAACCTAAAGCAATCATTTTCGCTAATTCCTCACGATCCTTCATTTTATCATATTTTACTAACCCTCCAGTAGTAGGGTTAATAGTTGTTTGACTATCATCACCATCTAGGCCCCATTCTATCGGGTGTGAAATTCTCATATGCCTACTAAGCGTTCCAGTTCCCCCTAAATTTCCTCCAGTCAAATGTTTAAATGAATCTTTACAAATTTTGCATCTCACTCTATCAGAACCTTCAATTAATTCAAAAAATTCCAAACCTTACTTCTTTTTCTACGATTACTCGTCGGAGCCGTAGGTGGTCTACCACTAGTGCCACGACCACCACCCATTGTACCAACTTCAACACTACCTACCCCAGCACTAGGTGCACTAGTAGGTGTAGCAGATATCTCTTCTTCAATTCCTATTTCATTATCTTCTATTCCATAATCTTCTAGTAATTGATCATAATCTATATTTTCATTAGACGATGTTTCAGGAACAATAGATATTAGGCTATTACTACCAGATACTGAAGAATTACCTCTACTTTTACTCCCCCTACCAGTAACTTTTCTACACGTTTTTTTAGCAGCACTAAACATATTGTGAAATTTAAGGAATAAATAAGCACAAAATAAATATGCAATTAAAATATTAATAAGAGAAAGAGTTGGAGGGAGTGCACCGAATTGGAGCACTTGGTTATGCAATTCTGAATTTCCGATGTTACCACGAACAAACGTCAAGACAATATTCCAACTTGAAGTTCAAAACCCGAATGATAAAATACTATAATTGAATTTCAATTATTCAACAAAAATGAGTCAAATAAATTCGAAGATGAAATGAGAAATTATTAAGACTTGAAGTTGAAGTCTTGAACTAGATAATCAAAGAATAGGTGAATGAGAGAATTTGAGATTGAGATGAGAATTTTGAGTGAGAAATGAAGACGGGGGGGGGGGAGGGGGGGTATTTATAGATTTACATAAGGCTACATTTGTAAATTAAAAATGTGTTAAAAATTAAAAAAAAATGGCCAAAAGTTAAATAGATCCGTTGGCCAACGGATTTTTTTTATTCTAGCCGTTTGGGGTGGGCCCCATATATCTGAATTAAAAAAAAAAAAAAAAATCGACCGTTGAACCGGGCCGGGCCGGGGCGGTTTACCCGTGAAGGGTACTGTTTTGTCGGACCGGGCCTAACCGGTTCCGGTTAACCGTTACACTATATAATCCGGAACAAACCCCTACCCCATTATAACCTAGCCCACCCGGCCCCATTTAACAGGTCCGGTCCGGGCCGGTTCCGGTTTCTACCGGTCTGGGCCGGTCCGGAACCGGTCCAACCCGGCCCGTTTAACAGGTCTAATTAAAACTTCTAAAACTAACATTTGATTTAAAATCCGACCTAAACACATCCGAATGACCTGAATTTTGCACGTATATCCGAAATCACCTAACGGAGCTACTGCAACTCTCAGAATTTCATTCTGAGCCTCAGATCAAAATCTCACCAACCGTCCGGAATTCGCCAAAATTCAACCTTAGCCAATTCAAGCCTAAATCTATACTGAAACTCCGAATTTGATTCTGATTGCTCTCCTAAGTCATAAATCATCTCTCGAAACTAGTCGAATCATCAAAATTCCACTCCAAGCTGTCTAACTCATCGGTCAACATCCAGTTGACTTTTCAAACTAACCTTACCATAAAGAGGTTTATTGCCTTATTTCTAACCGGATTCTATCTGATTTGCCCCTAACTCTCCAAATACATATAATGAATAATATAAAAGTATAAAACATGAAAAACAGGGCAGTAACTCTCGTAACGACGGGTCAGATCGTTACAGGTTCGGTAACAGAAGAAGCATGGGTAGGAGAAATTTCAGCTTCATCTTCAGAAATGATGCATCTCCTAGCTCTAGACCTAGCCATCAAAGAGGTGACTTTATCGTCATCATCCTCAGAATCCTCTTCAACAACTTTCCTCTTTGACAGCGTAACTTGTGTTCTCTCCAAAGAAAGGGGAGTACCAGAAGAGGCTCAAAGGGCAATAGCTACTTCAGCTGTCATTCCTCGAATAGCAAATCTTGACAAAAAGAAGGATAAAAAGTTAAAAGAGGGAAAAGAATATAACATACAAGAAATAATAAGGTATGCATACCATGAGTTTTCACTCTCCAACCATGTTTGTTGGAAATATATTTCCAGGTTCGTGCCTCCATAGGCACGGCTTTCAAAATAGCATCTACCCAACCACAAAAATTAAGAACGGGTTTCACATCTCCCATGGTTGCTACTAAAAAAGCAAAAAAGAATGAAATTAGAAAAGGAATTGAAATAAAAAAAAAACAGATACGGTAAGGAAGAAATACATACGTGCAAGGTTCCATTTCTCAGGAAAAGGAATATTTTGATTCACCCACCAAACCAACTGTGCGTACTGCAACGTAACGGGTGTACCAACCTTGATCTTTACCATCTTCGGGGACTACCAAAACCCTTTTACTTCTTGCCGTTATGGTAAAAATACCATTGTGGAACAGCTTGGGGTGGTAAAGATGAATTAAATGGGAGAAGGTAGAGTCAACACCAGCCTTGACTAATACATACCTTAAATAAGCTACTGCTTTCCATACGGGGGAGCCAATTTGAGCCAAACAAATTTTGAAAAAATGACATAAATCAAGTATGACTGTGTCGATAGCAAGAATAAATCCCAAAGTAAAGGGATAAGTATAAACAAAGGAAAAACCAATCCTATAAGAAGATATTCTCTGGTTTGGGTTAGGAATAACTATACGAAGGTCATCTCTCCAACGACAATCTTTTCGAACAGTGAAAATCAAGATTTCAATAATTAAAGAAGGATAGGTGTCATCTCTCTCTAAATCAATTACTTGGTCACGAAGGGATTCTTTATCATGCTCGAAAGATAAGTCGGTTGACACTATTTCTTTGACCAAAGGTTCTTTAACAGGCTTATAAGATTCTTTGCCTTTAGAAGAGGATCTCTTAGTGAAATAACCTCTAAAAATAGTGCCAGAGCTAGAAGAAGGAGTGATGGAACCAGAGGTACCACCACGAATGGACCCTAGACCATGAAACCTACCTCATCTACCTTTTCTGTGTCTTACAGGGGCATTGGGGAAACTGTCAAGAATCAGGACTCTCCTAGAGTTAGGATTCGAAGATGATATGGTAGAAAGATGTGAACTTAGGAAGTAGTGAATAGGAGTAAATAATGAAATACTTGGTAAAAATTTATGGAGAAGAAGACAAAAGAAAAAGGGTTAAGTTTATATATAAAAGCAACTGTCAAAGACTAAAAAGTGTAATGATGGAAAGCCTATAATAAAGGCAACTATCACTTCGTGAATAGCGGAGTTGAAGAAGCCTAGGGGGGCGCAGAATTGCAGAGTTAATGAGAAGGTGACACGTATGCAGTGCATTAAATAAAAAAGATAACTGAAGCGTCACTACTATCATAGCATTGATTATGGCAAAAAAATCCCTTTTTATTGAAGATCCACTTCCCAAATATTTAATTGAATAAATAGAAAGTGGGAGACTATCTGTATTGGAAAAAAAACTGAATGTATATATTGAAGATGACGTGTCATGACACGTGGACTGGTCAAATGGTCAAAGTGTGGTAATCGTTATGAGGCACGAGCAACAACAGATGCGGGAGACAAGATATTTAAAGGCACGAGCTATTATTCAAATGAAATGAGACTCGTACCTGTTCGAGTCATTTAAAGCTCAAAGATGAGAATGAATTAAAGAAATGAATCAAATAGCGTAAAAGAGTCCAAATTCAGCATTAAATGCCAAAAATGTTAGAGAATTTGTATTTAATAGGAATGATTGAGTAACGTTTCTTTTAATGTCATTTATTGCTCATACTTGACTCATTAAGATAAAGTCATTATACTTTCTCCTAGAATTAACTATAAAGGAGAAGGTCTCAACATCTGTAAAGGGGAACATATGTGATTATACTAAAATATATACTTATTCACTGCTTTATTATTATTCTCAAAGTTTCTCATTTCTTGATTATCAGTAACACGGTTTCTCTCTTAATTTCTAGCTTTAACCAAATATTCAGTTTTTTGGTTAAACAAAGACAATGACTATATATATATATATATATATATATATATATATATATATATATATATATATATATATATAATGACCAGCAATCACTTCAGTACTGATTGGTACACTTTATTAGACCTACTACATATATTCAACTAGAACAAGGCATATTTGAAGCGTTTAAAAATAATCGTGGTAATTTTAAGAGTCTTATCTATTTGGCTAATAAGAAACCTAAAAATACTTTTTCTTTTTCTTTTTCTTGTTATTCATGTTAAAACATGATCTCGTCATATGGATAAAGATTAGGTGACGTAAATGGATAATATGGATTAGTTCAAGTCTTTACAAAGAGTTTGTTTCAGAATTGGAATGTCGAAACAGAAATAAATGGACAGTCCAAAAGTCGGTGATTGTTATGTTAGTTAGTGTAGAAACACATATAATAAGGCAATTTAAATTTAAGGATCACAAACTAAAATGAGAGGATGTATCAGTATCACACAATCATAATTGTACATAAATTAGATATATATTGCATTCGTTACTATTGTCACGACACTAGTTCACCAATCGTGTAACATGTCATGACGGCACCCAGTCCCCACGACTAGGTAAGCCTAACACATTGCGGAATATACAAGTTTACGAACATTAAATAAGAAATAGCAGAAAACGATATAAATAAGAATGTAATCTGTGCCGCTTGGCACATACACCCGTCAAACACACTGTATAAACACCACCAAGACCCGGAATCCCACGGGTAACACAGACTAAGAGAAATACAACTGTGGCTCTATGTGTAAAGAGTATCTAAACAACGAGATGAAAGAAAAACATCTACTAGAACTATCAGAATAGAAGGATGGCCTCCGGATCCGCGGACGTAGCATATCATACCTCGAGGTCTCCCAAGGTGCTGCTGAATCACCTAGTATGAGCCTGTCCTGATGTACCTGGATCTGTACAACAAAAGTGTGCAGAAGAGTAGCATGAGTACACCACGGCGGTACTCAGTAAGTGCCAAGCCTAACCTCGATGGAGTAGTGACGAGGAAGGTCAGGGCCCTACTGAGAGAAAACAATTACAAAAATAATATTAACAATAATAAGCAGTTTAAACGATAATAACTCCGAATGACAACAATAAAATTACTACTGCAACCGTCTACAATTAACTAACAACAAATAACAAACTCAATTAATAAGTCTAAAGACCTGTGGGAATTGAACCCACAGTCCCATCAACAGTACCCCTGGGTCTCCGGGAATCGAACTCGCAGCTCATGTCTCAATAATATATCAATAGCTCAGGATCTCCGGGAATCTAACCTGCAGTCCCTACCAATAACTCAGGATCTCCGGGAATCAAACCCGCAATCCCTACCAATAACTCAGGATCTCCGAGAATCGAACCCGAAGTCCCTACCAATAACTCAGGATCTCCGGGAATCGAACCCGCAGTCCCTACCAATAACTCAGGATCTCGGTAATCGAACCCGCAGTCCCTACAAATAGCTCAGGATCTCGGGAATCGAACCCGCAGTCCCTACCAATAACTTAGGATCTCGGGAATCGAACCCGCAGTCCCTACAAATATTACTTCGGGTCTCTGGGAATCGAACCCACAGCCCTGGGATCTCCGGAAATTGAACCCGCAGTCCACCAACACATCAAATAATGAAAACACACAGGAAGAGTATAATATGTTTAATTACAACTTCACCGAAGCTAGTGCCAACTATTTATCAAGAAGTTCAAGTAAGTCAACTAGGCAATTAAACATGTTGAATCCTAGCTAATCATGCTTTTCTAAATAATACCGGGTAAAGTAACGCTTTTATCACCTAAGAGCAGGAATATCACTAATCGGACAATTCATGTATGGTGTGTGTTACAACAACCAGCGCATGTACACGCCCGTCACCTCGCGTACAAGGCATTTAAACTATCATATAATATCCTAGGGGTGAAAGTTTCCCCACACGAGGTTAGACAAGCCACTTACCTCGACTCCGGTACAAAACCGCTAAGAGACAACTCTCTTGCCGTGAATGTCGACCTCCACATGCATAGTATCTGATAAAAATTAATAGAATCACATCAAAATAGGCCAATTGGGCATTACCCAACCAAAACAATTCAAAATACATCAAAACCCACAAGTTGCCAAAACCCGACTTTCGGTACGCTTCTCGAAAAATTACGAAAGTTATATATTCGGGTTCCTTATCTCAACACGAGTCCGTGCATATAAAATTTATCAAAATCGAACTCCGTTTGCCCATTCAAATCAAAGATTTCCTAAAATTTAGGCCTAGGGCTCAAACCCTCAATTAATCCTCCATTAACAGTGAAATAATCATGGAGAAACATCAAAATAAAGTTCTTATATTTACCTCCTTGATGAGACGAGAACAACACCGCGAAAATCACCTCAATCGGAGCTCTAGAACTCAAGATATGCCCAAAATACTAAACTTCTCGGTTTTAAACACTAACCAGGCCTATTTTTCACTTTTGCGGATAATTTTCGCATAGGCGGGACCGCTTTTGCAGTTCTATTTCCGCTTTTGCGGTTCCGCATCCGCGGTCAAATTCCGCTTCTGCGGTTCTGACAGACACCAGTACTTTTCTCGGCACGGAAATGAGCATAACTTCCTCATACGATGTCCAAATTCGACGATTCTTTTTGCTATGGCTCCGAAATTACGATACGGATGTAATGGTTCAAACAAAACTGAGTTTGGAGATCATTTACCTAATATGGTACCCCTTTATGTTCAAAGAAGCAAAGGTTGAAACATCAAATAAGAGCGTGATCACAACCCGAAACACACTGAGGCCCCCGGGACCCCAATCAATCATACCAACCAACCCCAAAACACATTACGGACTTGCTCGAGGCCTCAAACCACATCAAACAACTCTAAAACCATGAATTACACCCCGATTCAAACTTTATGAACTTTGAAGTTTCCAACTTCTATTTCCGATGCCGAAACCTATCAAATCGCATCCGATTGACTTCAAATTTGCACACACGTCCAAAATGATATATCGAAGCTACAGAAACTTTCGAAATTCCATTCTGACCCTCGGATCAAAATCTCACCTATCAACCGAAATTCGCCAAAATACTAACTTTGCCAATTCAAGCTTAATTCTACACCGGTCATCCCAAAAATATTCCGGACAGACTCCTAAGTCCCATATCACCTAACGAAGCTATCCGGACCATAAGATTTGCATTTTGAGTCCGATATCAAAATTTCCACTTCCGGTCAAATTTTCTCAAAAACCTTCAATTTTCTATCTTTAGCCAAACGACTCCAAAATGACCCACGAACCTCCGAATTCACTTCCGATCGCGCTCCTAAATCCAGAATAACCATACGGAGCTACTCCCAGTCTCGGAATCCCAAACGGACATCAATAACACTAAATGCATTTTAAGCCAAATTGATGCAATTTCTTCTAAAATGCTATCTTCCATAATATGCGCCAAAACGCTCCCGGGTTATCCAAAACCCGATCCAGGCATACGCCCAAGTCCGAAATCATCATATGAACCTGTTGGAACCTTCAAATCTCAATTCCGAGGTCGTATACTCAAAATTCCAATCCTAGTTCATTTCTTCAATTTTAAGCTTTGGAAATAAGAATTTTCATTTAAATTTGACTCCAAACTTTTTGAATTTAATTCTGACCATACACACAAGTCAATATACTTGAGATGAAGTTGCTCATGGCCTCAAACTGCTGAATGACGCGCCGTATCTCAAAACGACCGGTTGGGTCGTTACAACTATCACAACAACAACAACCCAGTATAATCTCACAAGTGAAATCTGAGGAGGATAAAATATGCGTAGCCTTACCACAATCTTGAAAGGGCAGGAAGACGGTTTCCGACAAACTCTCAACTAAAGAAGGTGAATGAAGCCCTAATAGCAAGTGACAGCAAAATAAATAATTAGAAAACTAAATCGAAGATAGCAATAGAAAATATAAAAGAATATCAATAAAAAAATAATAGCAAGATAGTATATTTAGAAAAATAAATTCAAGCCAGTAAGAACGAAGTACTGTTAGCAACTATGGAATTACCGATGATAAATTAGAACGGAACAAAATATATCAATATAGTAAATTAAGGAAAAAAATTGATACCATACTAGCACTAATACAATCACACTAGAAATATATTGCATTCATTATTTAATATAAATACAGGATGACATTAAAAAGGAAAAAATTGCAACAAGTCCACACTTTGAGAATAATCCTTTTTTCCTTTATCCAAGTCTGTAAAGTCCAAAGTTGTGATACTTTTTATTTTTATTTATATCGTTTGTTCCCATTTCAACTACTTTGAGGTCGTCGTAGTATACGTAATTGCTTGTTGTCGTTTAGTGGGCGGTGGTTGAATTCAGTCTTTGTTTTTCTAAGATAAAATAATATCAGAGTATTATTATTATTATTATTATTATTATTATTATTATTATTATTATTATTATCAATTTTTGTTGTATCTAAATTTGAGAAAGGAAAAAGGGATTAACAGTTATTTGAGCCAAGGAAAAAGCTAAGTGGTGACAGTTTTTTATTATTATTATTATTATTATTATTATTATTATTATTATTCTCTTCTTTTGTCTTTTTTATTATCTTGAGCCGAGGGTCTTTCGGAAACAATATCTCTACTCTCTTGGGGTAGGGGTAGAGGTAAGGCCTGCGTACACACTACCCTTCTCAAACCCCACTTATGAGATTTTACCGGGTTGTTGTTGTTGAATTATTATTATTATTATTATTATTATTATTATTATTATTATACAACTAGGAGTATTGGTTTTGAATTTTCTTTTCTTTCTAGCTTCTTGAACGAATGTTGAAAGAGCTTAGTCCAGGGTAAATGGGAAATAGCAAGAACAAAAATTATTTATTCCTTAGGAATTAAACTTCTATATACACTAGCAAATAATATTATCTTTTAATTTACAAATATAGTCAGGTACATGAACATGCGATGATGTGGCAGTCACCCATAAAATGGACGGTGCAAATAAGCACAAAATTGCAAATAAGAAAATTATTAGCATTTTAACCAAAAAAGTTATGGGCATTGGTCATCTGCTTGCCTGAATTGACTCTAAGGAAAAAGTCATTTTCTTTCCTCACCAACAATCAATATAATCGGCACGACATCACCCTCCTTGCTTTTACCTCACATAACCATGGCACAGAATGATCCTTCGTATATTATCACTCATATAAAGGTACGGAATTGTACATCGTGCAGTACGGCATCACCATTTGTGCTTTTACTCTCGTCCTCACCAAAAATCAATATAATCGGCACGACATCACCCTCCGTGCTTTTACCTGACATAATCATGGCACAAAATAATTCTTCGTGCCTTATCACTCATATAAAGGCATGGAATTGTACATCGTGCGGCACGACATCATCTTTCGTGCTTTAACACTCTCTCACAAATATCATGCACGTTATTACTCTTCGTGCTTTATCACTCTTCCTCATCCAAACAACAATCACAAAGCATCAAGGACAAGGGAATCAATAGAATCATAATAAAATCCCGGCAATGGAACAATAGTATGACAAGCATATCCCAGCAAGAGAAACAATACCAAAAGCAATAATATCCAGGTAAGGGAGATAACATTAAAAGCAACAACATCCCGACAAGGGAGACAAAATTAAAAGTAACAACATCCCGGCAAGGGAGACAATATCATAAACCTCTTCTCTTTTCCACATTTACTTCACAACTCAATCCACAACTTGGGTCAATGCTCTATAACGTTCAATTGCCTATAATACTTCCATAATTAATTTTACAACTTGAGCCAACACTCTTCAAGGTTCAATTACCAATAATACTTGCACAAGCCTTGTTCAATAACAAAAATCATCATATAATGCACGAACAATACAAAACACAGCCACATTTATCATAGTATAAGACTCACGGACATGCTTGACACCGATATATAGATACTCGTCACCATGCATATACGTCGTACTCAACAACTAACACATATAAAATAAGACACAAATCCTAATCCCTCAAGCTAAGGTTAGACCAAACACTTACCTCGATGTCTCAAACACAATTCAAGCCTCAACTATCGCTTTACCTCCTGATTCCACCACCAATTCGCTTGTATCTAGCTACAAGTTACTTAACTATATCAATAAATACTAAACGAATTAATTCTAATGCATGAAAATAGATTTTCTAAAGTTTTTCCCAAAAGTCAAAAATCGAACTCAGACCCACATGGTCAAAATCCGAGATTCAAACCAAAATCCCATTACACATTCACCCACGAACTCAAATATATAATTTGTTTTGAAATCGAACCTCATATCGAGGTCCAAATCCCCAAAATTTAAAAATCCTAAATTCTACCCAAACACCCAATTTCCCCTATGAAAATCCTTGATTTTGAGTTGAAACCATGTAAAATGATGGATTAAATTGAAAGAAATGAGTTAGAAATTACCTACAAATGATTTGGAAGAGTAGTTATCTTTGCAAAATCGCTCAAACGTGTTTAGGTTTTGAGAAGGTTTGAGAAATGAATGAAAATGCATCTAAGTCTCATTTAACTGGTCTCTGATGTCGCAATTGCGAACCTCTTCAGAACCTGGTGACTTCACAAATGCGAAGATTTAGTCACATTTGTGACCCTAAAGAAGTCTGGTCACCCTCGCATTTGTGAATGACCCGTCGCATTTGCGATCAAGGCCAGCCCTGACCAGCTTCGCATTTGCGATACAGCTTCGCATTTGCGAGCCAATTGCGAAGCCTGCAGACCTGCAACACACAGCAATTTCCTAAGTCCAGATTTCACTATGTGGCCTATTTAGAACTCATCCGAGCCCTCGGGGTTCCAAACCAAACATGTACGCAAGTCCAATAACATCATATGGAGTTACTCGTGCGATCAAATTATCAAAATAACATCAATAACTATGAATTTAGCATCAAAATCAAAGAAGAATCTCATGAACTCTTAAGTTCAAATTTTAACAACCGAAGGTCCAATTCACGTCATTTCAAGTCCGTTTCTTACCAAATTTTACATGCTCGACTTAAACACCATATAAGACTTGTACTGGGCTCCAAAACTAAAATACGGGCCTGATACCATCAAATTCAATTACATTCAAATTTTCAAAAACTCTAAGAATTTCAGTTAAATAATTTTCTTCAAAAATTTATTTTTCAGGCTTGGGACCTCGGAATTCGATTTAGGGCATACGGCCAAGTCCCATATTTTTCTACAAACCCTGTGGCGTCAAATCACGGGTCTGTGTCCATGTACCCAAAATATTGATCGAAGTCAACCTAAATTCATTTTAAAAGTAAAATTTATTATTTTTTACAGATTTTTACATAATGACTTTCTGGATACACGTCCGGACTGTGCATGCAATTCAATGTGAGATAAAAAAGAGGTTTTAAGGCCTCGAAATACAGAATTAATTTTTAAAACAAGTGATGATCATTTGGGTCATCAGAGATTATGGTGTAATCAGGAATATTGTGATTAATAATGCTAATTTTCGATTGTCTGGTTAGGTGTATTAAAAATAACATGCATTGCATAATTTTTATTAAGAATTTTATTTACAGAAATACCCTTCACATGCGTTGGAAAGGATTTGGAAAATGTTTAGAAATGTTTGTTCTGTCTTTGTATATGTTTATTCATATAGTAAAAATAATGGTATTGCTAATGCTTTACTTTGCTATATATAAGAATAGTAATATTAGTTATATATAAGTCGAAAAATCTATCAAATAAAGGAATAATAATAAAAGATTAATAATACATATATAATTTTTTCTAATACATTCTACCAAACAATCCCTAAGAGTTACAATATTTTATTCAGGATGTATTTGGAACAACGGTAAATGTTATCCATGCAAATATATATTGTAAAAATATCTTATATTGGAAAATCAGGTTTTGGTAAGAATAAATTAATATTAAATATACAATCTATATATATATATATATATATATATATATATATATATATATATATATATATATATATATATATATAAAGAGGGAATAGACATGGTGACTTGGCACCTCTCTTTGGTCAAGGATCCTATTTATTTTTTTCTCATTTTTTTGCATTTTCTCTAATTTTTATTTAAGTAAATTAGCTCAATAATAGCTTGAGTCTTTTTAATTCCCCTACTTATATTATACTCAAAATGACACCTTCTTAAACTTCCTACCGTTTCAAAATGACAGATTATTAAACTTTTTCTACTGTTTCAAACTCTTTCCCTTCCCCATAATTGCCTATTAATTTATGTCACGGCCCGGATTTCCCACCATCGGGGTCATGATGGCGCCTACTAAATAGAAGCTAGGCAAGCCAAATATTAATTACCTCTCCATTAATAACCAATTCCTTATTAACAACATACAAATTACAGCGGAATAATCAAAATTAGCGGAAGACTTAGTCAGATATGATAAAGAAAACCCAAACATGATACACTACCCAAGACCGGTGTCACAATACTCACGAACTTCTAAGAATAATACACATAATTGTTTGAAAGAAAATACAAGCTGTTTATCTCGATTACATGAGATAACAGAATGAAAAGCATAGATAGAAGAGACAACGGGTCCTGCGGACGCCTGCAAGGCTACCTCGTAGTCTCAGTAGTCGAAAAATCCACAAGTCGCTACCGCCGCTACTGCTGTCCGTAACCTGTATCTGCGCAAAAAGAGCGAGTGTAGTATCAGCACAACCGACCCTATGTGCTGGTAAGTGCCTGGCCTATCCCAGCGAACTAGTAAGAAGGCTAAGGCCAGTCACCCACCTAAACCTGTACAGTTGCAATATAGATATATATATACAATACATTTATAAAGAAATACTCTGCTCTGAAACAATATTCAATAACTCAAGATATCCAAAATAATCTTACTTTCATGTCTCAATTTCCTCTTTCATTTCATGTCTCGTGGTAGGCGTACCACCCGCTCCCAACTATCACAGTAATTATCTCTTGTGGTAGGCGTACCACCCGCTCCCAATATATAAGTAATTATATCTTGTGGTAGGCGTACCACCCGCTCCCAAATATATCAAAAAATTATATCTTGTGGTAGGCGTACCACCCGCTCCCAAATATATCAAAAATTATATCTTGTGGTAGGCGTACCACCCGCTCCCAAATATATCAAAAATTATATCTTGTGGTAGGCGTACCACCCGCTCCCAAATATATCAATAGGCTACCGGCAACTATGGCCAATGCCAAGATTTAAATCATTTCGTGGTCGGCGTACCACACGATCCCATTTCTTATTATATAAGTGGTCGGCGTACCACACGATCCCATTTCATAATTATATATATATTACCGGCATTTAGCCAATAATTTCTATATCAACAATATTTATAATTACCGGTTTTTAAACCAATAATTTATAATAGTTTCAACAATTTACCTTCATTACCGGTATAACACCAATAATTCTTATTCAACAATTTATTCATAACTAAATTCATATTCCTACAAACTAGGATAGAACAAACACTTACCTCGAAAGTTTACGAACGATTCAATCCGTAGCAATGCCTTTTCCTTTTGAATTTGACTCCAATCCAATCGTATCTATACACAATTGATTTAATATCATCAATTCTACTTAACAAACTAGTTCATATTGCTAAATATGGTTTTTACAACATTCTGCCCGGAATAGTAAATACCGACCCTGGGCCCACATAATCGAAACTCAAGTTTCGAACCAAAATAAGTTCACCCAATCTTCCATGAGTTCAAATATACAATTTGTTGTTAAGTTCGACTCCAAAACGAGGTCTAAATCGCAAATTCTTTGAAAGCCCTAACTATACCCATTTCTCAAATTTCCAACCAATTTACACATGTTTAAGCCTAAGGATTTGATTGATGTTGATGAAAAATGAAGAAGACAAGTTAACAATACTTACCCAATGAACTTTGATGAAGAAATGCCTCAAAAATCGCCCAAAAGTTGTGGAGAAGAAAGGATTTTGTGAAAATGGGATAAAATCCCGTAAGTGTTCTGTTTTGGGGTATTAAATCACTGGGCGGAATTTTGTTCTACGCGATCGCGTGAATTGGATCGCGATCGCGGAAGGCAAATGTTCAACACTACGCGATCGCGTGGAAAATGCTGCGATCGCGTAGAAGAATTTCGCTGGGTGGCACATTTGTACTATGCGATCGCGTGAAAAGGGTCGCGATCGCGGTGAAGGAAAATGGAAAGCTACGCGATCGCGTGCAGACGGCTGCGATCGCGTTGAAGAAAGACGGAAAGCTTCGCGATCGCGTGAAGACAGCCGCGATCGCGTTGAGTAACGTGACAAGGCAGTGCGATCGCGTATACAAGGCCGCGATCGCGTAGAGTAAAATGTCTGTGTAAAAATTGCAGAAAATCCGCCAGTTTTCTAAGTCCAAAAACACCCCGAACCACCTCCGAAACACTCCCGAGCCCTCGGGGCTCCAAACCAAATATGTACACTAACTCAAAAACATCATACGAACTTGCTCGCGCGATCAAATCGCTAAAATAACATCAAAATCAATGAATTGAGCCTTAAAGCTCAAGAATTCTTTAAGATTTCATAATTTCCAAACTTTCCAATTTAAGGCCGAAACACGTCAAACGACGTCCGTTTTCAACCAAACTTTACGGAAGCGCTTAACCAATATATATGACCTGTACCGGGCGTCGGAACCAAAATACGAGCCCGATACCAGTACTTTTTAATCAAAATTCAGTTTCATTTTCCTTAAACATTTTCGGAAAACAATTTAACAGAAAAATTCTTTTACCGGGGTTCTAGACCTCGGATTTCAATTCCGGGCATACGCCCAAGTTCCATATTTTTCTACGGATTTTCTGAAGCAGTCAAATCATGGATCCGGGTCCGTTTACCAAAAATGTTGACCAAAGTCAACCATATTAATATTAATATCAAAATTCTTCAACTTTTTCACATATTTCCACATAAATCTTTTCCAGCTTTGTGCCCGGACTGTGCACGCAAATCGAGGCAACTATAAATGAGGTTTTCAAGCCCTCAAAAGCTCGGAATGATTAATAAAACAAGTGATGACTCTTTGGGTCGTCACAATCTCCACCTCTAAAACAACCGTTCGTCCTCGAACGGACAAAAGAAAGAAGTACCTGAGTCAGGAAACAAATGTGGGTAGCGGCTCCGCATATCAGACTCGGACTCCCAGGTCGATGCCTCAGGAGGCTGACCTCTCCACCGAACGCGCACAGAAGGATAACTCTTCGACCTCAACTGTCGAACCTGCCGGTCTAGAATAGCCACCGGCTCCTCCTCGTAAGATAGATCATTGTCCAATTGGACAGTACTGAAGTCTAACACACGTGTGGGATCGCCGTGGTATCTCCGAAGCATAGATACGTGAAAAACTGGATGCACGACTGATAAGCTAGGCGGCAAAGCTAATCTGTAAGCCACCCCTCCCACTCTGTCTAGAATCTCAAATGGACCAATATACCTAGGGTTGAGCTTGCCCTTCTTCCCGAACCTCATCACGCCCTTCATAGGCGACACCCGGAGCAATACTCGTTCACCAACCATGAAATCTACATCTCGCACCTTGCGATCCGCATAAGTCTTTTGCCTGGACTGAGCTGAACGCAATCTCTCCCGAATAGTCTTGACCTTATCTAAGGCCTCCTGAACTAAGTCCGTACCCAACAACCGAGCCTCTCCCGGTTCAAACCATCCGACTGGTGATCGACATCGCCTACCATACAACGCCTCATACGGAGCCATCTGGATGCTAGATTGGTAACTGTTATTGTAGGCGAACTCTACTAATGGTAGAAACTGACCCCACGAGCCTCCGAAATCAATAACACAGGCTCGAAGCATGTCCTCAAGAATCTGAATAGTCCTCTCGGACTGGCCATCCGTCTGAGGATGAAATGCTGTACTCAACTTGTCACGACCCTAATTCACCAATCGTGAACATGTCGTGACGGCACCCAGTCCCCACGACTAGGTAAGCCTAACACTTTGCGGAATGTACAAGTTTATGAACTTTAAACAAGAAATGGCGGAAAATGATATAAATAGGAATGTAATCCGTGCCGCTTGGCACATACACTCGTCAACACACTGCATAAAAATACCACCAAGACCCGGAATCCCACGGGTAACACAGACTAAAAGAAATACAATTGTGGCTCTATGTGTAAAGAGTATCTAAACAACGAAATGAAGGAAAACATCTACTAGAACTATCAGAATAGAAGGAGGGCCTCCGGATCCGCGGACGTAGCAGATCATACCTCGAAGTCTCCCAGAAAGCTGCAGAATCACCTAGTACGAGCCTGCTCTGATGTACCTGGATCTGCACAACAAAAGTGTGCAGAAGAGTAGCATGAGTACACCACGGCGGTACTCGGTAAGTGCCAAGCCTAACCTCGATGGAGTAGTGACGAGGTAGGTCAGGGCCCTACTGAGAAACAATAATATAATGATGAAAACAAAATAAACAGTTTAAATGATAATAATTTCCGAAATAACAACATTATGATAATTACTGCAACTGTCTACGATTAAGCTAACAACAAATAACCAACTCAAATAAACAAATCCAGGATCTGTGGGAATTGAACCCACAGTCCCATTCTCAGTACCTCTGGGTCTCCGGGAATCGAACCCGCAACCCATGTCTCAATAATATCTCAATAACTCAGGATCTCCGGGAATCGAACCCGCAGTCCACATCTCAATAATATATCAATAGCGCGAGATCTCCGGGAATCGAACCCGTAGTCCATATCTCAATAACTCAGGATCTCCAGGAATCGAACCCGCAGACCCTACCAATAACTCAGGTCTCTGGGAATCGAACCCACAGCCTCGGGATCTCCGGGAATTGAACCCGCAGTCCACAAACAATATCACTCCGGTCTCCGGGAATCGAACCCGCAGCCCCGGGATCTCCGAGAATTGAACCCGCAATCCACCAACACATCAAATAAAGAAAACACACAGAGAGAATATAATATGTTAAATTACAACTTCACCGAAATTAGTGCCAACAATTTATCAAGAGTTCAAGTAAATCAACTAGGCAATTAAACATGTTGAATCCTAGCTAATCATGCTTTTCTAAGTAATACCGGGTAATGGTAACGCTTTTAATCAGCTAAGAGCAGGAATATCACTAATCGGACAATTCAAGTAAAGTGTGTGTTACAACAACCAGCGCATGTACACGCCCGTCACCTCGCGTACAAGGCATTTAAACTATCACATAATATCCTAGGGTGAAAGTTCCCCCACACGAGGTTAGACAAGCCACTTACCTCGACTCCGGTACAAAACCGCTAAGAGACAACTCTTTTTGCCGCGAATGTCGGCCTCCACAAGTGTAGTATCTGATAAAAATCAATAGAATCACATCAAAATAGGCCAATTGGGTATTACCCAATCAAAATAACTCAAAATGCACCAAAACCCACAAGTTGCCAAAACCCGACTTTCGGTACGCTTATCGAAAAATCACGAAAATTATATTTTCGGGTTCCTTATCTCAACACGAGTCTAGGCATATAAAATTTACCAAAATCGGACTCCATTTGCCCACTCAAATCAGAGATTTTCTAACATTTAGGCTTAGGGCTCAAACCCACCTTTAATCTTCCAATTTCAGTGAAATAATCACGGATTTCATGATAAACCAACGAATTAAGGTCAAGAAACTTACCCCCGATGATTTCCCGATGATTTCCCAACGTTTCCCTTTCAAAATCCTCTCTTGGAGCTCAAAAATGGCGTTTTTGTGTATGGGGTCGCGGCTGAAATGTTTCTGGACTTAAAGTCACTGCCAGGCCAATTTACTCTACGCGATCGCAGCACTGGGCTTGCGATCGCGATGCACAAAATATGGGCGGCCTATTTTCCTCTACGCGATCGCGTGGTCCAGGACGCGATCGCAGTGCTCAACCTGACCATTCAACGCGATCGCATCACCTCGACCGCGATCGCACCGCTTTCGATTAACACCCTACGCGATCGCATCCCCCGCGTCGCGATCGCGAAGAACAACTACCGGTCCTCACTCCTCTACCCTACGCGATCGCAGACTCTACCTCGCGATCGCAGAGCTTCCTAAATTCACCCTACGCGATCGCAGACTCCCCCTCGCGATCGCAGGGCCCAATAATTTCCTCTTATGCGATCGCATAAGCAGCTTCGTGATCGTCAAGCACAAAATTTCTCTGCAATATTGCAGCAGAACCAGCAGTGCAAATGCATGAATTAGCCCGATTGGACCCCCGGATTCATCCCGAGACCCCCGGGATCCCAACGAAAACCACCAACCTATTCCAAAACATGATACGAACTTATTCTAATCATCAAAACACGTCTAACAACATCAAAATCCATAATTCACATCGAATTCAAGCCTAAATTTCTTAAAACTTTCCGAATTGCACATTCGATCTAAAACCCGACCAAACGACGTCCGAATGACCTGAAAATTTGCGAACATATCCAAAATCACATAACAAAGCTACAGGAATTGTCGGAATTCCATTCCGACCCCCGGATCAAAATCTCACCTATCGTTCGGATTCGCCAAAATTTCAACCTTCGGCATTTCAAGCCTAATTGAGCTACGGACCTCCAAAATACATTCCGAACGCGCTCCTAACCCCCGAAATCACCTAACGGAGCTAATGGAACCATCGGATTTCCGTTCCGAGATCGTCTTAACACTGTTCCGGCTACGGACCGTTTTCCTAGCTTCAAAGCTCTTATTTAGGGACTAAGTGTCCCAAAATGCTCAAATTTTCAGAACCGACTCTCCCGGCAACCCAAAATGGCAGAAATGAACTTAGGGGAACAGTTAAGTTAGGGATTGGGGCGTAATTTTCTAAAACGACCGGTCGGGTCGTTACACAACTGAACCTGGGTGCCTAACTCCTGCTGGACTGCTCTCCAGAACCGCGAGGTAAACTGTGTACCCCGATCAGAGATAATAGATACTGGCACCCCACGAAGACGAACAATCTCCCTAATGTAAATCTCCGCTAACCTCTCCGATGAGTAGGAGACAGATACTGGAATAAAGTGTGCTGACTTGGTCAGCCTATCAACAATGACCCAAATAGCATCAAATTTCCTTCTAGTCAAAGGAAGTCCAGTAACGAAATCCATAGTGATCCGCTCCCATTTCCACTCGGGAATTTCAATCCTCCGGAATACACCACCAGGTCTCTGGTGCTCATATTTCACCTGCTGACAATTTAGACACCGAGCGACATACGCAACGATATCTTTCTTCATTCTGCGCCACCAATAGTGCTGACGTAAGTCCTGGTACATCTTCGCGGCGCCCGGGTGAATAGAATACCGCGAACTGTGGGCCTCTGCTAATATTAACTCTCGAATCCCTTCGACATTGGGCACACAAACTCGACCCCGCAATTTCAATATCCCATCATCATCTAGATTTACCTGTGTGGCACCTCCCCGCTGTACTGTATCTCTCAACTCACGCAAATGAGGATCATCAAATTGCCTCTCACGGATTTGCTCTAATAAAGAAGAATGAGCGACCGTGCAGGCTAACACTCTGCTAGGCTCAGAAATATCCAATCTCACGAACCGGTTGGCTAATGCTTGGACGTCTAGAGCCAATGGTCTCTGACTGACCGGAATATATGCAAGACTACCCATGCTGGCAGACTTTCTACTCAATGCATCGGCCACCACATTGGCCTTACCTGGGTGATATAAAATAGTAACATCATAATCTTTTAGCAACTCTAGCCATCTTCTCTGCCTCATATTCAACTCTTTCTGCTTAAACAAATACTGAAGACTCTTATGATCGGTGTACACTTCACATGCTACACCATACAAATAATGCCTCCGGATCTTCAATGCGTGAATAATCGCCGCCAATTCTAGATCATGCACTGGATAGTTCTTCTCATGAATCTTCAACTGCCTCGAAGCATAGGCAATAACCTTGCCATCCCGCATTAACACTGCACCAAGCCCAATACGGGAAGCATCACAATAAACAGTATAAGGTGTCGTACCTGTGGGTAAAACCAATACCGGTGTTGTGGTTAAGGTTGTCTTGAGCTTTTGAAAGCTCGCCTCACATTCATCGGACCATTCAAATTGAACACCCTTCCTGGGTCAATCTGGTCAGTGGGGTTGCAATAGAAGAAAATCCTTCTACGAATCGGCGGTAATAACCCGCTAACCCCAAGAAACTCCGAATATCTGTGGCTGATGTCGGTCTAGGCCAGTTCTTGACTGCCTCAATTTTATTCGGATCAACCTGAATACCTGCTGCCGTCAGAATATGACCCAAGAATGCAACCGAGCTTAGCCAAAATTCACACTTTGAAAATTTTGCATATAGTTGGCTATCTCTCAGAGTCTGCAAGGCCACTCTGAGATGTTGCGCATGCTCCTCCTGACCGCGGGAATATATTAATATGTCATCAATGAAGACTATTACAAACAAGTCTAAATAAGGCCGGAACACCCGATTCATTAATTCCATAAAAGCTCCTGGAGCATTTGTCAACCCAAAAGACATGACCAGAAATTCATAATGTCCATACCGAGTGCGGAACGCTGTCTTAGGGACATCAGATGCCCTAATCTTCAGCTGATGATAGCCGGATCTCAAATCTATCTTTGAAAATACCTTGGCACCCTGAAGCTGGTCAAATAAATCATCAATTCGCGGAAGTGGATATTTATTTTTGATAGTCACCTTGTTTAACCGTCGATAGTCAATGCACATTCTCATCGAACCATCTTTCTTCTTTACAAATAATACAGGTGCACCCCACGGCGAAACACTGGGTCTAATGAAACCCTTTTCAAGTAAATCCTGCAACTGTTCCTTCAATTCTTTTAACTCTGGCGGAGCCATACGGTATGGGGGAATAGAAATGGGCTGAGTGCCTGGAGCCAAATCGATGCAAAAATCAATGTCCCTATCGGGCGGCATACCTGGCAAGTCTGAAGGAAATACTTTAGGAAATTCGCGAACCACAGGCACAGAGTCAATAGAAGGAACCTCAGCACTAGAATCACGGACATAGGCCAAATAAGCCAAGCATCCCTTTCCAACCATACGCCGAGCTTTAACATAAGAAATAACATTACGGCTAGTATGACCTGAAATTCCTTTCCACTCTATACGAGGCGAATTTGGCAGGGCTAAAGTCACAGTCTTGGCATGGCAATCTAAAATAGCATGATAAGGAGATAGCCAGTCCATGCCTAGTATAATATCGAAGTCCACCATATTCAGGAGTAATAAATCAGCACGGGTCTCGAGACCCTCAATTACTATAATACATGACCGATGAACTCGATCAACCACAATAGAGTCGCCTACTGGTGTAGACACATGAACAGGAACACTCAGTGGATCACTGGGCCGAACCAAGTATGGTGCAAAATAGGAAGACACATACGAATATGTAGACCCAGGGTCAAATAATGCTGATGCCTTTCTATCACAAACCAAAATAATACCCGTAATGACGGCATCAGAAGACTCAGCCTCTGGTCTGGCGGGAAGTGCATAACATCGGGGCTGTGCCCCACCACCCTGAGCAGTATCTCTAGGACGATCAGCTGCTGGCTGGTCTCTACCTCTATCGGTCTGAGCTCTACCTCTATGACCTCTACCTCCACCTCTATGTCCTCTACCTCCGCCTCTAGCTGGCTGGGCAGGCTGTGAGGGAACTGGGGCCTGAATCATGGCACGAGAACCCTGCTGGTGAGATCTGTCGGAAGCTCGAGGGCAATACCTTGCAATGTGCCTAAGATCACCGCACGTAAAACAAGCCCTCGGCCGCTGAAAATGGCGAAGTGGTGGTGCACTGATAGGCTGCTGATCAGAGTAGCGTGGCTGAGAATTACGATCACCTGAAGCATCATGAGAAACCCGAAGAGCTGACTGATAAGGCCTAGGAGGATGGCCTCTATCATAAAAATCTCTATCTCCAGACGAGGTACCACTGAATCTACCAGAATTACGAGATCTCTTATCTGATCCATGTCTCGCTCCCTGTGACAGAGCCATCTCTATCCGGCGGGCTGCATTAGCCGCCTCCTGAAAAGTGATTTCAGTTCCTGCACCCATAGCCATCTGTAGCCGAATTGGCTAATTCAAGCCATCAATAAACCTCCTCACTCTCTCCCGCTCTGTGGGAAGTATGATAACAGCATGACGAGCCAGGTCCACGAACCTAGTCTCGTACTGTGTGACAGACATAGAACCCCGATGAAGACGCTCAAATTGTCTGCGCATAAACTCCCGCTGAGTTGCTGGAAGGAACTTCTCCAAGAATAATTCTGCAAACTGCTCCCAAGTCAAAGATGACGATCCCGCTGGCCTGGTTAGACAATAATCTCTCCACCAAGTCTTGGCGGAACCAAATAACCGAAAAGTAGCAAAATCCACACCATTTGTCTCCACAATACCCATAGTACGGAGAACTTCGTGGCAACTGTATAGAAAGTCCTGTGGATCCTCTGAAGGAGTGCCACTGAATGTGGTAGTGAACAGTTTGGTAAACCTGTCCAATCTCCACAACGCATCAGCAGACATGGCTACACCATCATTAGACGGAGTCGCAATAATAGGTCGAACCGCCTCAACCGGCCGAATCGCAAGCATCCCGAGCCCGGGGAATTACCGGCTCCGAGCTGCGCGTAGCAGAGTCCGATTACCTCCTCCGCCCGAGAAGCTGGCTGGTGCTACCGGTAATAAACCCGCTCCGGTGACATGATCCATAAAATCTTCTATCCGGACCAAAGCATCCCGAAGATCCGGTGAAAATAAAGCTCCTCCCGGGACCCGAGCTGGGCCTACCGGAGCTGCTGGGGCCGGAATTTCCTCCTCTATACGAACCTCGAGGTTCTCGCCACTCGTGCCGCTCGCTCGGGCCGAGCTCGCCCCTACCTTGTCCTCTAGGACGACCTCGACCTCGGCCTCTACCCCTAGCGAGAGCTGCCGCCTGCTGGGACCTCGGGCTGCTGGTCAGTAGACGAGGATGCACGTGTCCTTACCATCTGCGGAAGAACCGAGTAGAAGTTCAATTAACATTCAAAAGATCAAGTCGCACGACCGGAAAGAATAAAGAGAATATTTTCCTAACTCTGTAGCCTCCGGAGGATAAATACAGACGTCTCCGTACCGATCCTTCGGACTCTACTAAGGTTGTTCGTGAGTTGTGAGACCTGTGCAACCTAGTGCTCTGATACCAACTTGTCACGACCCGGATTTCCCACCATCGGGGTCGTGATGGCGCCTACTAAATAGAAGCTAGGCAAGCCAAATATTAATTACCTCTCCATTAATAACCAGTTCCTTATTAACAACATACAAATTACAGCGGAATAATCAAAATTAGCGGAAGACTTAGTCAGATATGATAAAGAAAACTCCAAAAATCTGATACACTACCCAAGATTGGTGTCACAATACTCACGAACTTCTAAGAATAATACACATAATTGTTTGAAAGAAAATACAAGCTGTTTATCTCGATTACATGAGATAACGGAATGAAAAGCATAGATAGGAGAGACAACGGGTCCTGCGGACGCCTGCAAGGCTACCTCGTAGTCTCAGTAGTCGAAAAATCCACAAGTCGCTACTGCCGCTGCTGCTGTCCGTAACTTGTATCTGCGCAAAAAGAGCGCAGAGTGTAGTATCAGCACAACCGACCCCATGTGCTGGTAAGTGCCTGGCCTATCCCAGCGAACTAGTGACAAGGCTAAGGCCAGTCACCCACCTAAACCTGTACAGTTGCAATATAGATATATATATATATACAATACATTTATAAAGAAATACTCTGCTCTGAAATAATATTCAATAACTCAAGATATCCAAAATAATCTTACTTTCATGTCTCAATTTTCTCTTTTATTTCATGTCTCGTGGTAGGCGTACCACCCGCTCCCAACTATCACAGTAATTATCTCTTGTGGTGGGCGTACCACCCGCTCCCAATATATAAGTAATTATATCTTGTGGTAGGCGTACCACCCGCTCCCAAATATATCAAAAAATTATATCTTGTGGTAGGCGTACCACCCGCTCCCAAATATATCAAAAATTATATCTTGTGGTAGGCGTACCACCCGCTCCCAAATATATCAAAAATTATATCTTGTGGTAGGCGTACCACCCGCTCCCAAATATATTAATAGGCTACCGGCAACTATGGCCAATGCCAAGATTTAAATCACTTCGTGGTCGGCGTACCACACGATCCCATTTCTTATTATATAAGTGGTCGGCGTACCACACGATCCCATTTCATAATTATATATATATTACCGGCATTTAGCCAATAATTTCTATATCAACAATATTTATAATTACCGGTTTTTAAACCAATAATTTATAATAGTTTCAACAATTTACCTTCATTACCGGTATAACACCAATAATTCTTATTCAACAATTTATTCATAACTAAATTCATATTCCTACAAACTAGGATAGAACAAACACTTACCTCGAAAGTTTACGAACGATTCAATCCGTAGCAATGCCTTTTCCTTTTGAATTTGACTCCAATCCAATCGTATCTATACACAATTGATTTAATATCATCAATTCTACTTAACAAACTAGTTCATATTGCTAAATATGGTTTTTACAACATTTTGCCCGGAATAATAAATACCGACCCCGGGCCCACATAATCGAAACTCAAGTTTCGAACCAAAATAAGTTCACCCAATCTTTCATGATTTCAAATATACAATTTGTTCTTAAGTTCGACTCCAAAACGAGGTCTAAATCGCAAATTCTTTGAAAGCCCTAACTATACCCATTTCTCAAATTTCCAACCAATTTACACATGTTTAAGCCTAAGAATTTGATTGATGTTGATGAAAAATGAAGAAGACAAGTTAACAATACTTACCCAATGAACTTTGATGAAGAAATGCCTCAAAAATCGCCCAAAAGTTGTGGAGAAGAAAGGATTTTGTGAAAATGGGATAAAATCCCGTAAGTGTTCTGTTTTGGGGTATTAAATCACTGGGCGGAATTTTGTTCTACGCGATCGCGTGAATTGGATCGCGATCGCGGAAGGCAAATGTTCAACACTACGCGATCGCGTGGAAAATGCTGCGATCGCGTAGAAGAATTTCGCTGGGTGGCACATTTGTACTATGCGATCGCGTGAAAAGGGTCGCGATCGCGGTGAAGGAAAACGGAAAGCTACGCGATCGCGTGCAGACGGCTGCGATCGCGTTGAAGAAAGACGGAAAGCTTCGCGATCGCGTGAAGACAGCCGCGATCGCGTTGAGTAACGTGACAAGGCAGTGCGATCGCGTGAACAAGGCCGCGATCGCGTAGGGTAAAATGTCTGTGTAAAAATTGCAGAAAATCTGCCAGTTTTCTAAGTCCAAAAACACCCCGAACCACCTCCGAAACACTCCCGAGCCCTCGGGGCTCCAAACCAAATATGTACACTAACTCAAAAATATCATACGAACTTGCTCGCGCGATCAAATCGCTAAAATAACATCAAAATCAATGAATTGAGCCTTAAAGCTCAAGAATTCTTTAAGATTTCATAATTTCCAAACTTTCCAATTTAAGGCCGAAACACGTCAAACGACGTCCGTTTTCAACCAAACTTTACGGGAAGCGCTTAACCAATATATATGACCTGTACCGGGCGTCGGAACCAAAATACGAGCCCGATACCAGTACTTTTTAATCAAAATTCAGTTTCATTTTCCTTAAACATTTTCGGAAAACAATTTAACAGAAAAATTCTTTTACCGGGGTTCTAGACCTCGGATTTCAATTCCGGGCATATGCCCAAGTTCCATATTTTTCTACGGATTTTCTGAGACCGTCAAATCATGGATCCGGGTCCGTTTACCAAAAATGTTGACCAAAGTCAACCATATCAATATTAATATCAAAATTCTTCAACTTTTTCACATATTTCAACATAAATCTTTTCCAGCTTTGTGCCCGGACTGTGCACGCAAATCGAGGCAACTATAAATGAGGTTTTCAAGCCCTCAAAAGCTCGGAATAATTAATAAAACAAGTGATGATTCTTTGGGTCGTCACAATTTAGCACATTAACACCTCATATATTGTGTTTAAATAAGTGGCTAATGTGTTTAGACACCCATTGTCAGGCGGCTATGCTACTTTCTTAATAAACCAAGCTTGTTTCTTAACTCCTCTTTCCTTGCCAAAGTAGTGCACAATCTTCATTTTTCTATGTTATATATCCTCCTTTCTAGCTCATTGTTTAACTACATCCATTCTCTATATGTATGTGATTTTTGTATTCAATATTTGTTTATCCTTTATTTCTATTTATCCAAAAATTGATATCAACCATAACTTTTGTTAAAGTTGTAATTTTCGATGCAGGTGTAAGCAGTGATGCTAAAGTTTTGTAGTTGATGATGCAATAAGTAAAGCAGCCCAAAATGAACTTCTGCAAGTGGTATATTTTTCACAAAAGGCATTCATTAAGACCTAATTAGCAATAAATAGAAACCCTTTCCTATATTACGTGATATAGATATGTTTTACGTTATTTTATGATGTATATAGTGTATTAAACGAATTGTATTCAATAATACAATATGAAATGACGCCGCACAAACAGGGATTCCTGTAAATCATGATCTGTATTTAGGTGTATTAAGTTGTATTAAGCGAGAAAAAAGTAACGTTTCAGCGTAAATCATGGGAAGGTGAATCTGTATTTAGGTGTATTAAGCGGCGTCATTTCACAAAAAATGGGAGTTATACCATAAATTGGTGAGAGAAAAATATTTTGTACCATCTAATAAGGCTTAAATATATGAAGGTATTAAATTTAAATTTTTTGCTACAAAATAAAAAAGGTTATTATATTATGTAAAATCTTAAAAAGGTATTTATATGTTATAAATATGGTACTAACCTATTCTATAGGTGGTAAAATTTCCATTTATCGGGAGGTAAAATTACTGTCTCTGACATGCAATATTGATATGTTATTAATCAATATGCATGCGATTTGATTTATTTAGTATAAAAAGAAGTTTCTAAGAGAATTTACATTCTTATATTTTCTGCATAATAAATTTGTCATATATATATATATATATATATATATATATATATATATATATATATATATATATATATATATATATATAGGATAATAAATATATAATAAATTTGTCAAAGAATGATGACATGACATCTCTTATAGCTAGGAAATGTATTTTATCTTTCTCAAATTTTTGGGATTTTCTCTATTTTAATACAAGATTCAATATCTATTAGACTTAAAAACAAGATTCTAACTGCAGTTCCATAATAAATATAGAAAGAGAAAGGTGTTTTTTTCCAAAACGAATAAATACCACGATTGTAACGGTGCAAGCATTACACAGTATAATGACGCAAAATTCATAACGTTTCATTGTTTTTGAAACGGCCTATTGAAGAAATATTTTAAGCTGTTCATTTCAAAGAAAAGTAAAAACAAATTCTTTGTTTTTTAGTAGAATACATGTATAAAATTAAAATGTATCCAAAAAGGCAAGAAATATCATCTATTTATGCACAAAAAATTCACCCTCTAGCGAGTAAGCCGTTTTACACTAGGAACTAACAAAAGCCCAACATCCCTTAGGTTTCCAATCGCTCTCCTTTTGGACATCATTAGGAGATGCTTCGAAATTGGCATCATATTTTCTATTATGTTATATGATGGCCGGACTTCTTTGAAATATCAGGTCTTCAATGCTTACTACAATAAAGTACTTCTAAGCTTGGTATTGTAAATTTACAGTTTTTTTCTTGTGTTGACTTGATGAAATAATAATATGTTTTATTGTATAAAGTATGTAAAATGTTGTTGGAGTAGTTCTTTTGCAATTTTTGAATGATATGAATGGTAATTAATTTGATATCTAATGATATGTGTGGTTTAATCAGTTTACAAAACTGAAAGCTAAGCTTGCTATTTCACTGTTTTCATCAATGAGATGTAATAGAATATGACATATTTTCTTTATTTCTACAGATTTTTACTGTTATGACTATGTCCAGTTATGTAAAAATTCACACCTGAATATTGCAGGCTTCTTTCCTTCATTCTTTTTACCAACTTATGTTAAAATGTCCAAAAACCCTCTATTAAATGTTTAGAGTCTCATCCAATTCCTTATAGTAAATATTTATTTATACGTAATGTCTCCCTGCTTGTAATTTCAGCCCGTAGGAAAGTTTAATTCAGGGGCGTTTAGTGCTATATGGAAAGCAAGGTGATGGAGTTGTACTTTCATGGAGAAATTGCAAAGTGTTAGAATCAAATTGGAATATTTCTTCGGGTTCTAAATAGGTTGATGGTAATGATATATCAAATAAATTACGTGTGACGAATTATTTTTTTAGAGAGAAAATTTAGACTTAGAAATCGTCCGACTTGAAATACTCAACAAGACAATAATCAATACTCCGATGAAAATTTGATACTCCAACGGTTTTCGCTACAAGAAAGCATGATAAAATCTTATAATAATAATAAAAATATTAACAGTAAAACTCATTTCCTACTGTGAAAGGACGCCATCTCCAAGCAAAGGATATAAAGGTAAGCAAAAAATAAATAGACAACTCCAAAGAAAATAATAAATATAAGAGAAGATATATGAATAAGAAAAGGGAAGGAAAAGCAAAAGGAATAGATGTGAATTTTCAGTTTGACAATTAGTTCTGTCATATAAGATGTTATTAACTTCGTTTTCTTCTTTAATTTTGTCGTAATTTGATTAATTAATTTTTTCCTCTATTTTAAAATTTTAACGAGTGGAGAAAATTATATATTCAAGACACTTCTATATACACATATATAGAAAATAAAGAACCATTTTTCTAAACAAATATCCATGTAACCAAATTATTTACTAAGCAAAGAAAATATCAATTGTAAGTTTATGATATAGTTTAATAATTTCGTATGTATGTCTTACCTATGTTTTTTAGTTTTATAAGTTTTATGTATTTAGAGATTTTTTCTCATTAACAAGAAATTTAATATATGTAAGAACTGTTTTTTTTTGTTCTTTAAGACCGCGCGGAGCGCGACAAATTCAATAGTTATATGTAATATATATGGTATTTGTACGTCCAAGGTGGATGGCGCAGCACGACGGAAACGTGTCGCTGTTTCCTTTTTTATGGTTGTTTTTCCTTGGAAAATCATTTTCAACAATTAAGTAAAGAACAAAAACATTTTTTGTCCTTCCAAACATCTATAAACTCTAACTAATGAATTATAATACAACTTTTTAATCTAAAAATAATGTATTTCATATTTTAAGGTAAAAGTCGAACCAAAACCATGAACATTACACTTTCTAATCCACAATAAATGACATTTTGGCCTTTTTATTTGGTTCAAAATAAGTGTCATTTATGTAATTGAGAAGGAATTAACTTCTTTTTTTTTATTTTAATTTTACCCTTGTTTACAAATTTGAATATGTCAAGTTAATTAATAATATGCAAATTTTAACTAAATAATTTAGTCAAAAAAGGTTTCTCTAAGAGTTAGTAACTTTTAAGGGGTGTGCCAAAAGTCAAAAAACCACTTATTATGGAGCAAAGGAAATAATATTTAAAGTTCACACAAAATACAAATGTAAATTATTTGGTACAAAAATATTTCTTATGTTTATCATATGAATGGGTGCCTTAGAACCAGAGGTCTCGGGTTCGAGCCATGTGTATGGATAAATCCTTGGTAGGGAGCGCTTCCCCCCGCAAGGGGCCCTACGCGGCGCGAATCCGAATATAGTCGGGCACCAATGTGGATACCGAACACCAAGTGAGAAACTAAAAAAAATGAATGGATGCCTTAGAGTATCTGTAAAGTTATTTTCGTATAACATATAAGTTACAAGTTCGAGCCATAAAAACAGTTACTAATATTAAGCATTAAAGATTGATTATATAATATTACATTCCTTAAAATGTAGCCCTTCCCGAGCCTTACGTCCTGGAATACTTTATTCAGCATGTTGCCCTTTTTATTCATGTTTATCATATGAGTCAAGAAAATCAATAATTTCTTAAGCATTACATTGAGCCAAATTATGTCAATATTGGGAGAAAGATGAAAACTAGCACTCCAATTTTGTTTGACCAATGTAGGAAAAAACAAATTGTCGGCAAGGAAGCAGCCAACCACAAGTCGGTCCACATAACATCGGCGCAGCCATAGGACCGGACTTCCAAATCATGGTACACAGCTTTCGCCCATAAAACGTACATTTAAATAATAATGTCATGGGGTGTGCGCATGCATCTGATTTAAATACTCCAACAAAGTCCCAACATGTCAATTCTCGAACATATTATATTTCAAACTATTATCCTTAATTAATATTTCTTTCGGTCCACTATAATAAAGTTTTAAATTTTTTGTGATTTATAATTATTTACCCTTAAAATTAAATAACAATTAAATTTATACACAATTTTAAAGATATGCAAATTAATTTAATATAAGTGATCAGTAAAATTACGTACACAAACGATTTAAAAGTGAAGCAAATAACCAAACTAGCTGTGGTGTTAAATCTAGGCTCTGATCTAAGCTTAACAACAGTTCTACCTTTGATTCGGAGCCAAATTATACGTGAAGAACTATGAGCAAAATAAAAACGTTGAAATAACTTTGAAGAAGAGAGAACAAGTTTATACTGTTTTGATATGTGTGTTACAATGCATTCTTCTTCAATAAAAATTATTCCCTTTATATAGTAGGAGAGTTTCCTTCCTATAACTCTTAAAAAGGTAAAAAAAATCTTCTTTTTCGTTAACGCTGCCGATATATGCCGAGATCCACACCGTAATATCCGGTTGAGTGTGAATATCACGGCCCTTCGACAGTCGTTTGCAACTATTTGGTAATATTTTTCAAGGTCTTGGAGCTCGAACTGAATTCGGGAGGCGGCGTCTCGGTGGCACCAGTGGTAAGCGCTTTGCTCGGACCTTAATATGAGAGGTTCCTAGCTCTGATTCCATATAGTTATGTCCTTGTTTCTTTTGCCCCTCTGAAAATCGGTGTGACGACCCGACCCGTCGTCACGTGAGTTACTGCCTTGTTTTCCCCTTATTATGATGTTTCATGTTTCTATATCTGTATTAGGGTCTATCGGGTAAATTCGGATTAATTCTGGTTGAAAATAAGGCATATAGCCTTTTAGAGTGAAGCTTGTTTTTGAAAAAGTCAACCTGAAGTTGACTATGTGGTTAGAAAGCTCGGAATCGAATTTCGGTGATTCGGTTAGCTTCGGGAGGTGATTTGTGACTTAGGGGAGCGATCGGAATTGAATTTGGAGGTTCGGCGTCGATATAGGCTTGAATTGGCTAAGTTGGAATTGTGGTGAAATCCGATTGATAGGTCAGATTTTGATCCGTGAGTCGGAATGGAATTATGAGAGTTGCAATAGCTTCTTTAGGTGATTTTGGTTATGTCTACAAATTTTCAGGTCATTCGGACATTATTTGGTCGGGTTTTTGATAGAATGTAGGTTAAATAGAATGTAGGTTTCGGAAGTTTTGGTTGAATCTTAGGCTTGAATCCGCCTTAATTTGATGATTCATGTGTTTAAAGGTATGTTTTTATGATTGGAACAAGTTCATGTGATGATTTAGAGTGGAATTATATTTTTGGTTGAAGTCCCGGGGGCCTCGAGATATTTTCGGAGGGTCAAACGGATGAATTCTTGAAGAATGAGAATGCTGGTAATTATTGCAGCAGGGATTTCCGCTTCTGCGGAAGGAGGACCACAAAAGCGGCTCCGTAGAAGTGGAATATTAATCGCAGGAGCGAGCTTAGTGTTGTCCAGTGAAGATTTCCGCAGAAGCGGGCGATTGGTCGCAGGGGCGGGCCTGCATAAGCGAGAAATGTTCCGCAGAAGCGAAAATGAGCTTGATGGGGGAAACTCGCAGAAGCGGAAGGAAGTCCGCTTAAGCGGTCTCGCAGGTGTGAGGTTTGAACCACATAAGCGGTCTTGAACTTAAGGAAGGTCGCAGAAGCGACCCATGTTTCGCGGAAGCGGACACGCGGAAGTGGGCCAGTTGCCGCAGAAGCAAAAAATGGCTGGGTTTAATATAACATTAAGGGTTCGAATTTCAAAACTTATAACTCACTTGGGGCTTCGAACTAAGAGGCTATTTTGGCGATTTTGAGGAGGAAATCAAGGGGTATCATCAGGTAAGCACCCATGGACTCAATGTATGTTAATATATTGATAAATTATGGAATTTACCTCTCAAATTGAAAGAATTAAGGTGTATCAATGGGCGATTTTTGCTCCAAGCCTAGGTTATAGAAAATCAATAATTTGAGTGGGCAAACGGAGTCCGATTTTGATAAACTTTATATGTATGGATTCGAGGTGAGATAAGGGTTCTGAAAAAATGACTGTCATAATTTTTCGAGAAGCGGGCCCAGGGCTCGAGTTTTGCTAGTTTCGAGCTTTTTTATGTATTTTGATTGTTTTCGATTGGGTGTTGTTCCATTAGCCTATTCTGATATATTTGTACTATTTTGGCTAGTTTCGAAGCGCGTGAAGGCCGGTTCGAGGAGCTAAGGCATTGCGGGCTTGAGTTTTTGTCGGATCGAGGTGGGTAATACTTATAAATAATGTCCTGACGGTTAGTAAACCCCGGACTTGCACATCCTATTGCTGTATTGAGGTGACTTGCACGCCGGATAACAGGCGTGGGGTAGAGCACCATTGGGGATTGTGACATGGTCCGTCCCGCTTAATAAATAATACTACCTAATTGCTTGAAATTGAATTGACACCCTAATAAAGATACTAATTATCAGAAATTGCACTAATTATCATGTTTTTGGCTTCGTGGCGATTATCTGGATCCTTCAGGGATTGGTATCACTGTCCTGGTAATACAGTGCATATTTTTATCTCAATCTAAGGTTTTAAAACGGTATTTTGCTACTCAACATTTTTATAATATTTGAAAAACTTGAACAAGGCTTTAATGACATTTTAGCTGTGAGCTGTTATGATACTGTTGCCCAAGGGGCTTATATGCATTCACGACTATGCATGGATCGAGCTGCACGTTGCAGCAGGAGTGATATTGATATTGCGCTTGGGCTGTAGGAGCCCCTCCGGAGTCTGAATCCCTACAGTGAGCGCGGGCGCCTTTGCATGGATCGGGCTGTACACCACAACATAATATGCGTTGCATTGCATATATACATTGGCTTACTTGTACTACGTGGCATGACATTTAGCACTCATACATTACTGGCATACATGAGTTATCTGCCTTATTGACCAGATACGTGATAGAAATGTTTAAGGAGTGCTCAGCCCAAGGGGCTGATTTGAGTGCGTACTTGAACTGTTTGAGGTTGTACCCAGGTATTTGATCTATTATAATGAAAGGAAGAGAAGTTAAAAAGAGATTTCTAAATAATCGACTCACATATGACAAAAAGGAATACCCTGAAAGTGTACTACTGTTTAAGAGACGATTTTGTATTTTGTAGCATGAGATAGTGCTTTGTGTGGTTTTCTTTTCCTCAACATTATTTATTTTTATTACGGCTGAGTTGGAAGTACTCACTCAACTCCCTGCACCATGTGTGCAGATTCAGGTACCTGGAGGCTTAGTTGAGCTTGATGCTGGTCTAGACCTAGTTGGGATCGTCGAGGTAGCTGCCTGGCGTCCGCAAGACCCGACATTTCCCCTTGTTATTCTGTTATTACTTATTTTATTCCGTGTACTCTTAGACTTTTAGAGTCACTTACAGTGTTGTATTGATATTCTAATAGAGGCTCTTGGCTCCTGACCCCAGATCTTTGGGAAGTTACGTTGTTTTTAGAAGGTTTTGGGATATTATTATAACTAACACTTTGTTTTGGCTTCTTTCTCTGATAATGACTTAAAATAAGTGATTTTGAGCTCTAAGCTCGGGATGAGAGTGTATTTGGTCGGGCTGTCCTAGCAATATGCTGGGCGCCACCACGATCGGGTTTTGGGATCGTGATAAGTTGGTATCAGAGCCTAGGTTTACTAGGTCTCATGAGTCTTGAGCCGGTTAGTAGTGTCTCGTGGATTGGTACAGAGACGTCTGTATTTGTCCTCGGGGGGCTGCAGACCTTTTAGGAAACACTTCACATTCTTGAAATTCTTTTCGTGCGTACTTGATTCAGCTTGAGATGTAATTCTTGAAATTCCGTCCACACGTCTATATGCGTAGTCGAGCGCTCGGTAGTATAATTGCCTTGATGGCTTGTGACTCCCCGATCGAGGGGCGAGATATAATCTCTGTGAGTTCATATTGGGCTAGTCGGGAGGACTTGAGTCCAGATCTTTGTCTATGGCTTGAGAACCAAGGTGCTGATTTTGCGAGCTGGTATTATGAAATCTATATGATCAGTATTGTCCCTAATTGTGGAAATGGCAGCTTTGATAATGGGTGAGTTGTTAGGTGTTCGACTCTTATTCTGATCCATTGTGTAGCCCCTAGCTATGGGCGTGGTGAATATGCTCATGTCTCTTAGAGGAAAGGTAAAGTGCACTACGTGTGGTAGTATGAGTTCAGAATCAGGAAGACCGAATTGGTTGTGCTATGTGTATTGTGGTGAAAGGTATTTGATATGTTATGATTTGAGCAGGTATATCCATGTTCATGTATCAATTTTGATAATATAATTCGTATAATTTTGAGATTAATGTTGTTGATATGCATTGTGATGTCTTGTCGAGTTGCGGATGTATTGTTAGAATGGTTTTGGTGATTCTCTGGCAGGTGGATAGGCCAAATTACAAAGGAAACTCTGTCGAAATTTTTGGAAAATTTGGGACTTAGAAAATATTTTGTCACCTAAAGAATGAGCTTAACTGTTGTGTATGAATGAATGCTAGAATTGCAAAAGAGTTAAGATTTCTGATGATTCGAGTCTCTGCCAAAGCTTGTAAATGACTTGAGTTTAATCTCACTATAACATTGTGGCATTATTTGAATAAGAATGCTATGAGTGGTTAAAAGTGCTTTGATGTATGGCTCCGAGCCAAGTTGGGGAGGTTGTTATTGATTAACTGATTGCACTGTTGTGTGCTATGTTGGTTCTGTCTCTAAGTATGTTGGGAAAATTTTGATAAAGGTTATATGGTGCTTCGTAGATGTGAAGAAATACTAGGATGTTTGAAACTGATATTGATAAAGAATGCTCGGTGTATAGTAAAGAAAGATAGCTATTTGTATATGTATGTAATCATGTTTTGCAGTGTTAGAGTTCTAACAAGGCACTAGTGGATCTGTCAATAAGACAGTTGAATTACAGCTGAATAAGGGTGAATGACGCCCGAGGATGGTTTTGCGGTGTTCAAGATTTTTGCTTGTAACAGTCAGGTGCCTTAAGATTGTGTATGTGGATAAAGAGTGAGGTTTCGTTCGAAGGGATCAAGACTTGAGACATGTTATGTTAATTATGGGATTCTATGTATCCGTATTGGAAGGTAATGATAACGAATTTCGAATCGCATGATGTTCCTCAAAATAAAGTATTATAAAATGTGGTACTTCTGGGAAATACATGAGAAAGTATTCAGTGGCCTATGGGTCCTAGACCATGTGGCCTTCTGTATGAGTCTTGTGTGGTAACCTGAGTCGAGGTATGTGATGCTTTAGTAAAGGATAACATTAAATTAAAGATGAATCAGAAAAATATTAGGATAAATGGAATATCTTGATAATAAACCGAAACAGTATGATAAAGATATGAGTAATTCCTGGTATGTGTTCGAAGTAATGAGTCTTGCAGATATTGTGCAGCAAAGCTCTTGAGTGTTGGCAGTTGCGTAGCTCGGTGTGGGTAAAAGGATTCAGTCCTGGCGGTTAACTTATGCAATAGAATTGGGAGAAAGAGTCCGTGATGTATTTTACCGTGGTTTGAAAATTAGTATATTTCTTGTTGGTATGAGAGCATGGAATGTGTAATGATTCCTCTTCTATATGAGATCGTGGAAGTTCTTGACTAGTTGAGTGCGTCGATGTTCGCGACGCAGGAGAGAGGTAAAAGTCCTCATGTTATCCTAAGTGTGGTGTGGCCTGTGTGTAATGATATAGAGAATTGAGAATTTCGTATTTAAGGTTTTGGTTCAGTTCGTATTATGATGGTAAGTCATTAGAATTCTGGAGCAGTGCGGGTAGCTGCAGATAATTTGAGAATCAATCTTTTAGGTGATTAAGGAAAATGGTGCTGCCATTCTAGTGATTTGATAGGGTATATGTTCAAAAGGGCAAGGTAATGTAGACTGATATTATCTAGTGGTATTATGGTATTCTCTTGCTGGATCGACTATAATAATTGAGTCGTTGATGGCATAGTAAAATTTCTGAATGGCTTTCGTGGTATGAATGGATGCTTGATGTGTGTTATATATTCGTACGGTGGAGTGTGGAATCAGGCAAAGTGATTCACGTGCTATATATGTGTCGGGGACTAGAAGTTCTCGTAATCTGCCTATGCAGTGGTTGTATATCGTGTGTATCGTCACCGTTTAGCGGTTATTGAAAATTGGAAGCCCTAATGGCTCTCTCTTTGCTTGATATGATGAATTTGGGTTAGGATATTTGATTGCAGACTGGCTGTCATAAGTCGGGTTCTCTAGACTAATATGATATGGACTATGTCGGAAAATGCCATAGGTTGCGTGTCAAGGTGCATCGGATTATGTTCTAACAGGGTAGTCTTGTATCCCAAGGACCAGTGGATGGCTGGTAGGTATTGCTTTGTTAATTGGGCCTTCATAGCGGATGTTAGTGCAGAGGTTTCTACCATTGATTCAGTTCTGGTATTGAGGAACTTTGTCGGATGCATTTCTTGTGGCCGAGCTTGAGGCTATATATATGTTTATTGTAATGAGCAATTCGACTTGATGTGCATTTACTTTTGCGATATTTATGCGTGGATCGGGTGGCATGCCGCCACGGGTTATTTGGATCGGGTGGCACGCCGCCACAGGTATGGTATCTAGATCGGGTGGCACGCCGCCACGGGTATGTGATTTGGAGCGGGTTGCACGCCGCAGTAGTATGATGTGGAGAACAATTTTCTATATGTTACCTTGTATACAATACTTCCTGGCTTCTAAGGAAAAGTCCGTATTGGGTATTGCTCGGCGAATAGCACATCGGTTGTATCCTTTCAGGATTTGATAGTGTATATTAATTATTTCATCATGGGTGAGATTGATCGCTTGAGTTCAGACCTAAATCTGTGCGTGGCTGACCATTTTGAGCATGGTGACTTGAGGTACTTCATGAGTAATAGTGTTTAGATAGAATCATGAGTTGTGGCAAGGCCACGTGTTGTTATGACTTTTCGAGGAGGATTCAGATACTCTAATTCTATGATGTGAGGTGAGATCTCAGTTTTTTGTTGTGATGGTACTGAGGAATTGAATTACAACTATTGTGTGTGAGTCGGTTGTCATGATTTGAGTGTGTTCAGATCGTTTCTTATTAGAGCCTGTGTTGTGATCGTTGTGAATTCAATCGATATTGAGGTGTCGTGTCACCAGTGTGGTGTGTTATAATTGAAA
Source organism: Nicotiana noctiflora (assembly GCA_032618575.1). Classification (NCBI taxonomy): domain Eukaryota; kingdom Viridiplantae; phylum Streptophyta; class Magnoliopsida; order Solanales; family Solanaceae; genus Nicotiana; species Nicotiana noctiflora. The sequence continues at coordinate 66,944 of JASVEL010012854.1, forward strand.
TAATCGTTGGAGTAATTAATGAGTGCAGAAATATTTGGTTCCGAAATCTGTTATGGTACCATTCAAAAGGGAAGTGGATTCATGAATAGTTGACCTGAGAGATGGATTCGATATATCGGGTGTTTGGATTGCTGTGGGCAGTATATGAAGGTGTGGAATAGGACTTTAGCTAATTTAAATAAAAAGTTTTTCAGTTAGTATTTGGTTATTGTGGGCAATTGTTATGAATAAGGCCATCATCTCGAGTGATTAGGTTGTTTGGTACATCATATGATCTCACCCGGAGTGGCGAGTATGGGTTATTGTAGTGGGTTCGGGTGTATTTTGAGTATAGACATGGGATTGGGATTTGGTATATGATTTCGGAAAGTGCAATGTGGTCTATGGTTCGGATAGACTGTGGAAATTCAACTATATTGTGTTATCGGACTTATTATATATAGGGTGACGTGATATCACCCCGAATATATGCTTGGTAAGGTCATTCAGCTATTGGGTTGCTTCTAGTACAACTCTGAGTCCGCTCGAGGATGAGCGTTAGTTTAAGTTGGGGAGAATGTGAGGACCCGACCCGTCGTCATGTGAGTTACCTCCCCATTTTCCCCTTATTATGATATTTCATGTTTCTATATCTATATTAGGGTCTATCGGGTGAATTGAGATTAATTCTGGTTGAAAATAAGGCATATAGCCTTTTAGAGTGAAGCTTGTTTTTGAAAAAGTCAACCTGAAGTTGACTATATGGTTAGAGGGCTCGGAATCGAAGTTTGGTAATTCGATTAGCTTCGGGAGGTGATTTGTAACTTAGGGGAGCGTCAGAATTGAATTTGGAGGTCTGGTGTAGAAATAGGTTTCAATTGGCTAAGTTGGAATTTTGGCGAAATCCGATCGATAGATGAAATTTTGATCCGGGAGTCGGAATGGAATTACGACAGTTGCAGTAGCTTCGTTAGGTGATTTTGGTTATGTCTGCAAATTTCAGGTCATTCGGATATCGTTTGGTCGGGTTTTTGATAGAATGTAGGTTCTACAAATTTTGGTTGAATCTTAGGCTTGAATCCGCCTTAATTTAATGTTTTGTGTGTTTAAGGGTATGCTTTTATGATTTGAATAAGTTCGTGTGATGATTTAGAGTGGAATTGTATTTCTAGTTGAGGTCCCGAGGGCCTCGGGATGTTTTCATAGGGTCAAACGGATGAATTCTTGAAGAATGAGATTGTTGGTAATTATTGCAGCAGGGATTTCCGCTTCTGCGGAAGGAGGACCGCAGAAGCGGCTCCGCAGAAGCAGAATAGTACTCGCAGGAGCGAGCTCAAGGTTGGCCAGTGAAAATTTCTGTAGAAGCTGGCGATTGGTCGCAGGGGGGCCCGCAGAAGCAGGAAATATTCTGCAGAAGCGAAAATGAGCTTGATGGGGGAAACTTGCAGAAGCGGAAGAAAGTCAGCTTAAGCGGTCTCGCAGGTGCGAGGTTTGAACCGCAGAAGCGGTCTTGAACTTAAGGAAGGTTGCAAAAGCGACTCATGTTCCGCAGAAGCGGACACGCGGAAGCGGGCCAGTTGCCGCATAAGCAAAAAATGCTTGGGTTTAATATAACAGTAAGGGTTCGAATTTCAGAACTTATAACTCATTTGGGGCTTCGAACTAAGAGTCAATTTTGGCAATTTTGAGGAGGAAATCAAGGGGTATCATAAGGTAAGCACTCATGGACTCAATGTAAGTTAATATATTGATAAATTATGGAATTTACCTCTGAAATTTGAAGTATTAAGGTGTATCAATGGGGGATTTTTGCTCGAAGCCTGAGTTATAGAAAAGCAATGATTTGAGTGGGCAAACAGAGTCCAATTTTAATAAATTTTATATGTATGGACTCGGGGCGAAATAAGGGTTCTGAAAATGTGACTTTTGTCATTTTTCGAGAAGCAGGCCCGGGGCTCGAGTTTTGCTAGTTTCGAGATTTTTCATGTATTTCGATTGTTTTTGATTGGGTGTTGTTCCATTAGCCTATTCTGCTATATTTGTACTGATTTTGGCTAGTTTCGACATGTATGGAGGCCGGTTCGAGGAGCTAAGGCGTCGCATGCTTAAGTTTTCGCCAGATCGAGGTGGGTAATACTTGTAAATGATATCCTGAGGGTTAGTAAACCCCAGACTTGCACATTCTAGTGCTGTATTGAGGTGACTTGCACGCCGGATAACGGGCGTAGAGTAGAGTACCCTTGGGGATTGTGACCTGGTCCGTCCCGCTTAATAAATAATACTACCTAATTGCTTGAAATTGAATTGACACCCTAATAAAGATACTAATTATCAAGAATTGGACTGATTATCATATTTTTGGCTTCGTGCCGATTATCTGAATCTTTTAGGGATTGGTATCACTGTTCTGGTAATACTGTGCATATTTTTATCTCAATCTAAGGTTTTAAAATGATATTTTGCTACTCAGCATTTTTATAAGATTTGAAAAACTTGAACAAGGCTTTAATTATATTTTAGCTGTGAGTTGGTATGATACTGTTGCCCAAGGGGCTTATATGCATTCATGATTATGCATGGATCGAGCTGCATACCGCAGCATGAGTGATATTGATATTGCGCTTGGGTTGTAGCAGCCCCTCCGGAGTCTGTACACACCCCTACTGAGCGCGGATGCCTTTGCATGGATCGGGTTGTACGCCACAGCGTCATATGTATTGCATTGCATACATACATTGGCTTACTTGTACTACGTGGCATGACATTTAGCACTCATACATTACTAGCATACATGTGTTATCTGCCTTATTGACCAGATACTCTGGTGAAAATTGTTAAGGAGTGCTGAGCCCAAGGGGCTGATTTGAGTGCGGACTAGCACTGTTTGAGGTTGTACCCCGGTATTTGATCTGTTATAACGAAAGGACGAGAAGTTAAAAAGAGATTTCTAAATAATCGACTCACATATGACAAAAAGGAATACCCTGAAAGTGTACTACCGTTTAAGAGATGATTTTGTATTTTATAGCATGCGATAATGCTTTGTGTGAATTTCTTTTCTTCAGCATTATTTACTTTTATTAACGGTGAGTTGGAAGTACTCACTCAACTCCTTGCACCATGTATGCAGATTCAGGTACCTAGAGGCTTAGTTGGGCTTGGTGCTGGTCTAGACCCAGTTAGGATCATCGAGGTAGTTGTCTGGCGTCCGCAGGACCCGACATTTCCCCTTGTTACTCTATTATTACTTATTTTATTCCGTGTACTCTTAGACTTGTAGAGTCACTTACAGTGTTTTATTGATATTCTGAAAGAGACTCTTGCTCGTGACCCCAGATCTTTGGGAAGTTACGTTGTTTTTAGAAGGTTTCGGGATATTATTATAACTAACACTTTGTTTTGGCTTCTTTCTCTGATAATGACTTAAAATAAGTGATTTTGAGCTCTAAGCTCGGGATGAGAGTGTATTTGGTCGGGCTGGCCTAGCAATGTGCTGGGTGCCATTACGACCGGGTTTTGGGGTCGTGACAATCGGGGTGTTCATTAACCCTGATTTTACCTACATACAATAATATTTGATTTTTCAGATATCAAAAAGGAATTAACTTCATTATATTATATTCCCAAAGAACAAGTTCGGGTTAATATGATCATTTTATTGTTAATTAATGCTAAAAGATGAATTTCTTAATATGTGTAAAAACAACCAGAAGATCAATTAAAGTAGACCGGTGGGAATACATACTATATTTCAAACTATTATCGTCAAACTTCTTTCTCCCAATTTATGTGATCGTGCTCTAATTTGAGATTCAACGAACTTTATTTTGATTGTAATCTATTTATATGTCTTTTAAATATCTAAACTATTTATTATTGTGACTTATAGTACCTTTTACGTAGTTTTCAAATAAAGTATGTTCCAATGCACAGAGAAAATTTAAAAAATGAATCTTGAAAAGCAAAAAATTTCATATTCTTGACGTCAATGTGAACTTCGTCCTAATTTTTCTTGGACAACTTTTCAGTTTTTCAGCAATCATAATTATTCCCCTTGATGTCATTTTAATTGACTGTTTGTTTTGGCTATGTCATGCTTAATTAAACTAAAAGTTCTCCTTAATTTTTTTAATCAGAAAATTCAGTAAAAATAGATAACTATTGTCATTGCTCACTTAGGATTCAGTCACTTTTTCAATCCCAATCGATGATTGAGGAAAACAACGTTTCTGTTAGATAACTATTATTTTACTTTAATAAACTATACCTATAACTACTTCCCCATATTACATACTCATGGCCGATTTAATAATATTTGTAGTCTAAAATCAAACTGCGATGAGTTATCTCAGGGAAAAAAAGTAAAAGATTTTGTCTAGATTTCTTAGTTTATTTATGTCTTTTGAGATGGAAAGTTATTAAATTCTTATTACCGATTTCTTTTAATAATTTGTTTTCAATTAATATAATATAACAAATTAATGATAAAACACAATAATATTTGTTTTGACTTAGTCAGAAAATATAAATAAATATAGCTCAACAATCGAAGTTCAAATCTTATTTGACAGAGCAGTATCAACAACGTCATTTTCACTCTAAAGACTTTAAACCCAACATCTCCCATTTCTTATCTTTATAAATACGCACAAAGAAATCTTCTGGAGCTATATACATATATTGTCACTATCTGCTAGCTTCACTCAAAAGAAAAAGGGAAATTTGATTTGTAGTCTTCACCAATATTATTTTACTTGTATGACTTCTTTTAGAGAAGAAAGTAAGGCAATTAAGGAGATCAATAAGTAAAATAAATGTAATTTTTGTATGATTTTTTTGCTCTATTTAAGTTATAAGTGAATATAGAAGATCATTTCCCTCCGACAAAAATTAGCTTGAACAAAAATAGGCTACGTAACATAGTTATCAATTCTTCTCTCATAAAAGAAAGACATACTCCTAAGTGGCTGCTCACGAAAATTTAAATTAAAAAGAAAAAAAACACTTTAAAACTAGTAAGTTTGAACATTTTATATGATTTAATTAGTATGGCTATACTATCATGACATTAAAGTATAATGAAAAGCTTAAGGTTTGAAATAATTTAAAAATAAAAATAAAATAATTGTTCAATTTATCAACCGGTAAATATATGTAGGTAGATTTGTTTTTACGTATTAGAGATAATTCTGTGAATTTGTTGAATCTACGCTCAATGAGTTTAGTTTCATAACATGCAATCGAATTGAGAGAGGAATAATGAGAGATATAAAAGAAGGAAATCAAGAGAAGACAAATCCATTTTTGCTACTATTGAAGAGGAAGAAGAGATACAACTGATTTTCTGGAGGGGCACTATTTTATTTAAGTGAAACACGTGCCCTTCCTACTCTCTAAAAATACGACCCTCAACTTCTTTTCCTTACACTTAGGTCCCTCAGTTAGTTTCTTAACTAACTAACAACTAACTCTATCTAATATTCTTGGTAATTCCCCTCAAACCGGAGAAAGGAAAGCATCGAACATTCTCAATTTGGACATTCATATTTGATGCCAAGCCACTCCAAGTCCCTTTGTCATCATATCTGCTACATGTTCTCTAGTAGAGATGTAATGAGTGGATATCAATCCACTTTTGATCTTTTCTCTCATAAAATGGCAATCGATTTCAATGTGTTTTGTCCGTTCATGATAAATTGGATTTGCAGCTATTTGTAAAGCTGTTTTACTATCACAAAAGACCTTTACTGGCATCTGCAAGGGCACATCAAATTTCTCTTCAATTCAACTAGCCACACCAGCTCTACACTAACTGCTACCATGCTTCTATACTCTACTTCTACTGACTGTCTGTTGTTTCTTGGACTTTTAGGAAATCAGTGATTCACTAAGCTTAATAACATAGCCTGTTACTAATCTCCTAGTGTTTGGGCAGGTTGCCCAGTATGAATCACAATCAGTTGTAATCTCTTCCATCGTTCCCTTCTTCAATAATTTTCCTTTTCCCGGTGAACCTTTTTTATATTTCACCACTCTTACAACTACCTCTAAGTATGATTATTATGGATGTTGCATAAATTGACTTAGGACCTGTATTGCAAAGCAGATATCAAGCCTTGTTATAGTAAAAAAAAATCAACTTCCGATAGCCTCTAATATTTGTCAGCTCCTGATCTCCTTTGAGTCCTACATGCTTATCATATTCAATGATGGTAAGCTTTTGATTTTGCTCAAGAGGGGAACTTACAGGCTTTGCCCAATTGGATCGTAAATCTGATATGAGATCAAGTGCATACTTTCTTTGATTCAGTAGCATGCCTTTGTGTGACTCATAATTTCAATTCCCAAAAATATATCAGTTCTACCAAGTCTTTGAGTTTGAAGGACTTATGTAAGGTCCTTTTAACTTCATCTATCATATCATTACTGCTACTAGTAATTATCAGGTCATCAACAAATATCAAAATGATCACCAAGTTTGTTCTTGACTTCTTTGTGAACAAGTAATGCTCATAGGCACTTTGCATATATCCTGGCTCAGTAAGAGCATTAGTTAGCTTGATATTCCACTACCTTGATGCCTGCTTATGTCCATAAAGAGACTTATGTAGCTTGTAAACCCAAGACTCCCCCTGCCTATAGAATCCTTGTGGCAAAGTCATGTAGACCTCTTCATAAAGATCACCCTATTGAAATGCATTATTTACATCCGTTTGGAATAACTTCCAACCTCTAGTGGTTTCAAGGCTAATCACAGTCCTTACTGTGACATTTTTTGCAATAGGATAAAAGACATCATGGTAGTCAATACCTTCCTGTTGTGTATAGCCCTTAGCCACTATGTGTGCCTTGAACCTATCAACTTCACCATTGGCCTTATTTTTTATTTTGTACACCCACTATGAGCCAAGTTCTTTCTTTCCTAGCAGCAACTATACAATATCCCAAGTTTTGTTAGCTTCAAGTGCTTGAATTTCTTCTTGTATAGATTGAATTTGTCTCTCCTTCGTAGAGGCTACATAGAAAGTCTTTGGTTCTGTGAGAGTAGAGAAACTAGAGATGTAGGCTTGATAGTGTTTTGGAAAATGTGTGGTAGTTGACATAATTGGAAATTGGATAGGCAATGTGTCCTGATAGTTTCAAACCAGTGACATAATCTTTGAGCCAAATTGCTAGTTTTGTGCCTCTGTTGGATTCCATAATGATGGGAGCTCCTGCATTGATAGCAGTTTACTCTAATTGTTGAGTGGTAGCTTGATGTTTCTGCAAATCTATTTCAGCTTCCGACATAGTGGCTAGAAGTTCAGCTACAATATCTTTAGAGCATTTGGGATAGGTGCATCAACTCCTACTAGCTCATCCAAAACTGCATCTGCATCTGAGGAATCTGTTGTTGTATTGCTTGGAGAGGGAGAAGAGAAGGGATTGTTTCTTCCTTCATGTTTCCATTGAGTAGGACTTCTTGAGTGGTAGCAGGAACACCATCACCATGTGTTCTTGGTGCATTAGAGTTCATGTCTGCTGGTGCAAAAATGAACAAAGCCTCCTGACAAACTTCCTCACCTTGAAAGGAAAAAATATCTTTTCTAAAGGTTACATCCCTGCTGACAAAGAAAATGTTAGATGCTAAATCAAAACGTTTGTAGCCTTTTTATGTCTCTGAGTACCCTATCATTACTGCCCTTTTTGCTCTACCAGTAAATTTGTCTCCTCTAGGAAGGGTACTTTCATAACATAAACAACAAAATACTCTCGAATGATTTATGCTTGATTGTTTACTATGTAGTAATTCATAGGGAAATCTTTTATTGAAGACTTGTGTGGGTATCTTGTTAATGAGATATACTGTTGTTCTATACATTCTCTCCAGAATCTGATTGGCACATTAATTTTAAGCTTGAGTGCTCTAGCCACATCAAGGATATGCCTATATTTGTTTTCACTACTCCATTCTGTTGTGGGGTGTATGAAAAACTGCTTTGATGAACAATCCCAAGTACATTAAATAAATCCCTACACTGACTATTGATAAACGTTGTACCATTGTCTGTTCTCAATGTCTTAACCATCACACCATACAGATTTTTACCAAATAAAGAAAGTCTTTTAGCACAACAAGAACTTCACATTTTGACTTTAGCAAACAAGTCCGTGTATATCTACTATAGTCATCAACTAAAGTAACAAAATATTATTTTCTATCATAGGTTGCTACTTTGTAAGGACCCCATACATCAGCATGCACTAATTGAAATACACAGTTTGAACTACCGTTACTTATGTGAAAGTTCAGTCTACTTTGTTTGGCTAAAGGGCAAATTTGAAAGTCCTTTTGCATCTCTAGCCTCACTTTATTCTTCAAATTTGGAAAATGTTGCATAGCATGTGTAGCGGCATGTCCTAGTATTTGATGCCATAATGTAATTGTTATTCCTTTTTTTTTAAATGAACCAGCAGCAGCTACATCTCCTCTACTAAGTATGTAAAGTCCACTAGCTTTTTTACCAATCCCCAGCACCCTGCCACTGTATAGTCCCTGAAATACACAAAAATTAGAGAACAAATATGCAGAGTAGCATAAGTCCTTAATCAGCTTGGATACTTAGAGTAAGTTAAACTTAAAGTTTGGCACATATAAAACATTCTTACTTTTCTGGTTCTCTAAGATAGTAGCATCTCCAGCGTATGTGATTTCAGATCTATCTCTTGTAAGTGTTTGTCCTCTTAAACTACTTTGTCCTTCTACGGGTCTAATGGAATCCAATACACTCTTGCAAAATATTATGTGGTCTTATGCACCTGAATCTATTATCCAAACATATACACATACATTAGATAAACTAGACATTAATGACATAATACCCGTCATGTTTGAAGATCCATTTAACTCTGATGATCTTGCACTCCTTTCTTCTACTGAAGTTTTCTCCAACAGGCTTTCCAAATATTTGTAATGTTCTGCTGTGAGGTAGTTTCCTTGTAGCTGATTTCTGGCTTCAACACCTCCATCTGTGTTAGCATTGTTAGCAAAAGTTTTATACGTACCTAGTTACCTCTTCTTTTTGCTTTTGAAATCGAAGGATAGCCTATTATTTTGTAACAATGCTACTTCAAATGACCTTTATAACCACAATGCTCGCAGATCAGCCCTGGTTTCTTGACTTTGAACATATGAACCCTTCTTGCTAACATTGTCAATGGTATCTTATTTGATTCCACAACACTTAATGTTCTTTGACTCTCCTTATGTACAGCTACTGCATAAGCTTGATTAACTGATAGATTTGGCCTTTTCTACACTATATAGCTTCGTACTTGACTGTAACACTTATTGAGTCCCACGAGGAATTGTAATTGTCTTTGTCTCACTAGATGTCCCACATAGAGCCTCGATTCTTCATAATCACAAGAGGGTAATGGAGCTAAAATGTCCAATTCATCCCATAGATCCTTCATTTTTTAGAAGTATGAGGTAACCGAATCAGTTCCTTGATATAGGCTTGCAATCTAAGCCCAAAGTTGATAGATTCGAGTCAAATTATCCTTGTCAAATCTCTCGTTGAACTCATCCCGTACCTTCTTCGTAGTAAAAGTATACATGATACTAGGCACCAACTCACTAGCTACAGTACTGCTCAACGAGGAAACCACAACAACATTACATTTTTCCCACTATGTCTCTAACTCTCCTTTGTACGATTTTTTTACACATGTACCATCCACAAACCCTAGCTTGTTCTTCACTAACAGTGCAACCCTCATTGTTCTGCTCCATAGGACATAATTTTTTGGCCATGTGAGCCTCAACTAGATCATCTAGGTGCATCTGAATCTCGAAGAAACAGTGGGTGATTGTGAGGTAATTGTGCAATTTCATCTGTCGCCATAGCTGAGCTCAAAGTTCTGCAACTTCAATTACTCCAATCTAGCAATTACACCAATCGAGGATCTGATACCATGTGAATTTGTTGAATCTACACTCAATTATCCTAGTTTCATAACATGCAATCGAAAGAAGAATCATGAGAGATCTAGAAAAAGGAAAAAAAGAGAAGACAAATCCATTTTTGCTACTGTTGAAGAGGACGAAGAGATACAACTGATTTTTGGAGGGTATTGTTTTATTTAACTGAAATATGTGCCCTTCCTGCTCTCTAAAAATATGACCCTCGACTTTTTATTCAATACCTAATGCGACGTGTCCTCCAAACCAAAGTTAAACAGCCACAACATCAGTTGTATACTTGTATTCCTCTTTGTTGTTTCTCGATGGATTGTTCCCCTAAAATATGCGCTATTCTTGTTGAGATGTTCTGCCCTCCAATACTTAATACTGTGATGATGAGGAAGAGTGGTTTCAGTCAATTTTCAAGTGAAGAAGATGCCATTACAATCAATATCATCTCTTTGGACAGAGAATTGGAGGGCCTACTTACATAGGAAAGGTAAGCAAGTGGTACCCTAGGTGTTTTTCTATTTCAATTCTACACCTCGTTTTCTTGTTCGCTAATGGTAGCTAAAAGTTACGCCCTTCTTCTATTGTGATGCAATTTCATGAGCTTACCTTGATCAAAAATTTTATGGGACCTCAATTCTTGAGATGGTTAATATAATTTCTATCCTAACCTTCAATTGAACCTTCAATTTTCTTTTTAAGATTAGAAAAATAAAGTTAAACTAGATAATTTCATCTTGATAACTTATAATAATTGATGATGCATGCTAGAAGCTCCAGTTCTCTCACTGATAGCATCCTAGGAAGCTCAAATTTAGTTAAGGATAAGTATGAAGCTTTGGAATCGCAAAGAGGACCTTTAATGTCACGCCCCAAATCGAGGGACATGACCGGCGCCTGACCGGGTTGCCCCAGTCAAGCGGACCTGGGTGCCTTCCATTCCCACGCGTTACCCCTGTGTTGACTGTTACTCATTAACCAAAATATCTTACCAACAATGACTGATTTCACAATACATAAACATAACCATGTGATTTATTTACTAACAAGTTCATAATTTATATTTACAACGCCCCATACATATACATAGGCCACAATCCCACAGTTTACATGTCTACGGAGCCTCTAGGATACAAAAGGGAAATACAATACTTGCCGGTAACAAGGCTCCGGCTATACCTTACAAAACCAAAATGAAATCTAAACCGAGTGGCATGAACCACACGAGGCCCCGAGGAAGAAAGGGGCTCACCAAAACGGGCAGTGGAAGGAGAAGGATACTACCTGCCGATGAGCTGAAGTGCCTGCTACTGATCCACCTACAATCATGACACGAATGTAGCGCCCCGGCAAAAGGGACGTCAGTACACTTGAATTGTACTGGTATGTATGGACAAACTTTGTCCCAAGTAAACTCAAGCCATTAAATTACATCAACAATTAATTAAGCCAACCAACCATGTTTCCACATTTTTCCTCATTTCAAATAATTCTCACACAAAGCACTTTCTACAACCAACCAATTTAACAATAACCAATCAATCACGTAAAGCACAAGTAGTCAAACAAAGGGGCAATCAGTGCCCCACAGGTTGCAAACTCTCCTGCCGTCTCCTTTCACAATTTCACATTATTGATTTATGTATCAATTTTTAATAGCGATTTCGATCGCTTTCCATCCTTATTGCCCCTGACCACCCTTATTACCTCGGCCACCCTTATCACCCCAACCCACACCTTATTTCACCACGTCGCGGCGCGCGACACGACCCCGCCTTACAGTTGAAAACACAACAATTTCAAACAGCAGATAAGGTACTACACACAATTTCAACGAGTTCAAATAAGCAACTTGCACATTGTTTCATGTTCTCAATTACTTCTCAAGCCAATATCACAACCAAGTTACAATGTTTCCACATTCAAGAATATTCACACATGTATATTAAGCAATTTTCCATAATTCAAGTGTTTCATTTCTTTCCACAATAAACCAATTCTCAAGTGTTTCGATTTCTTTTCCACAAGGTGCCATATAGGCCATCATAATCATTATCCACAAATTCTTTACCCAATTCAACTCTCATTTACCTTTCGGTTCATATTTCTTACCACAACACTCATAGTTCAACAACAACTTTGAATATCCAACAACAACATCAATTAATCACATACAATTTCTCAAATCAACACATGCCAAACAATTTTTACACATAAGGGCGATTTCACAAGAATCAAAACTAGCCATACATACCTGGTGATGAGTTTTCTTCCTACTTTATGATTACCCAAGATATCCTACTCTTGCCAACCTTGTTCTTGAAGACTCTTACTTCTACTCACTTCTTTTTACTAGAAATCAAGTTAAATAATCATGCATGAGTGTAAAAATTCTATTTTTAAAAGCTATTATATGAAAACCTCTCTTTACCCAATTAAAACCTGAAAATCAAAGAAAATAGTTAGGGTTTTTTACCTTGAAAATATTGGGGAAGTTGAATCCTTGCCCTAGAATCCTTTGGAATTAAGTAGTTGAAACAATCCTTGAAGATGAAGAACTTCTCTCTCTAAAACCCTCTCTTCTCTCTCTAATTTTTTGTAAGATAATATGATAAAATGAAGAAGAAGTGTGTTATATTAAAGAAGAGATCGGGTCAAAATGTCACAAAATCTGGGCCGGGGTCGAATATGTGGTCACTATGCGACCGCAGAACCCACATGCGGTCCGCAAAGTGACCGCAGAATGGCCTCAAAGTTGAGCAGTTTCTGTTAAGGAATGCGGTCACTATGCGGACCGCATGTCTGATATGCGGTCGCAAAATGCACCGCAGATTGACATGCGATCGCATATCGACCGCACATTTGACACGGATTTGGGCAACTCTCTGGAACGATTTGCGGTCAGAATGCGGTCCGCATGTCAGGTTTGCGGTCGCATTCTTGACCGCACATTTGACACTTTTTCGGAAAAATTATTTCTCTACATTTTTGAAACATAAATCACTACCAAGGGTCCGAACCGCGGCTCGCAAGCTCGCCGCGAAGAATTCTACGCATTCCTAACACATCATTCGGACCATGACACCACATCTAGTAGGTTTTATGCGCAAAAATTTTACGGGGCCTTACATCCTCCCCCCCTTAAGATCATTCGTCCTCGAATGAGGATTTTGAAATAAATGAGTTTTGAAAGACATGATATGCAAGCTATCAAAATTTTGACTAACTCTTATATTTTAGAAAAATTTCGCCGGAGTTTCCTTTGTATTATGGACATATCCACCTGTCAGAGGGCCCCCGAAACACATTACCAAACAACAATATACAACTACAACACTTTTCACAACTGGTATACACTTTCTTACCTCAACGAATGCACATATTCCATCACATTGTTACAATTGCACATAAACTAGTCACTTCAATGAATTCTTACCTTATTCAACCATTTTAACACACCATGTACACTTAACAAACCATTACCAATCTACACTTACTATTAGTCGCTTACTTAACACATAACTCTTTACAAAATGGAGGAGGCTTTTACTAACACTAAGAGGGAAACAACTTGGACAAGATGACAGTTACTAGAAGTAGGAGGGTCACCTAATTTCTTCTAGGCTTGATCGAACAAATGGGGGTACTTTTCTTTCATCTCTTTTTCGGCTTCCCATGTGGTCTCCTCAACTTGTTGACTTCGCCACAATACTTTAACAGAGGCGACTTCCTTATTTCTCAACTTACGGACTTGCCTATCAAGAATGGCAACTGGAACCTATCTTCATTAACCTCTATAGCCTCGACTGGCATGATGGTGGATGGATCTCCAATCACTTTCTTCAACATGGACACATGGAATACCGGATGCACTGATGACATCTCGGGAGGCAACTCTAGCCTATAAGCAACTTGACCAATCCTTTGAACGATCCGATATGGCCCGACATACCTAGGACTCAATTTCTCTTTCTTTCCGAATCGCATGACTCCCTTAATAGGAGATACCCTCAAGAACACCCAATCATCGACTTGAAACTCCAAATCCCTTCGATGAACGTCCTGCATAGGACTTTTGACGACTCTGTGCTGTTTTCATTCTCTCCTGAATAACCTTGACCTTTTCCATAGCTTCGTACACCATATCCGGCCCTAGCAATTCCGCTTCACCTACCTCAAACCACCCGATTGGCGATCTACATCTTCTCCCGTATAATGCCTCAAACGGGGCCATTTGAATGCTAGCATGATAGCTGTTATTGTAAGCAAATTCTATCAGTGGCAAGTGTTCATCCCAATTACCTTTAAAATCTAAGACACAAGCCCGCAACATATCTTCGAGCGTCTGAATGGTCCGCTCGGCCTGTCCATCGGTCTGTGGATGGAAAGCTGTGCTGAGATTCACCTGAGTTCCCAAACCTTGCTGAAACTTCTTCCAAAAGTTAGCTGTGAACTGAGCCCCACGATCCGAGATAATAGAAAGTGGAGTGCCATGAAGTTTTACTATCTCCTTGATGTACAATCTTGCATATTGCTCCGCAGTATCAGTGGACTTGACAGGCAGGAAGTGAGCTGATTTGGTGAGTCGATCCACTATCACCCATATTGAGTCGAACTTACGCTGAGTGCAAGGTAACCCTACCACTAAATCCATATTGATCATCTCCCATTTCCACCTTGGTATTTCTATAAGCTGAGTTAATCCACCGGGCCGTTGATGCTCGGCCTTCACTTGTTGACAGTTCGGACATTTAGCTACAAAGCTTGCTATATCCCTTTTCATACCGTTCCACCAATAAATCTCCTTAAGGTCATGATACATTTTCGTGGAACCTAGTTGTACAAAATATCCTGGAAATATGTGCCTCTGCCATTACCTTTTCTCGAAGTTCGTTCACGTCCGAAACACATAGTCTGCCTTGACACCGCATTACACCATCTTCACTGCTGAGTACAAATGCTGAGGTCTTGTCATTCAGAACTGCTTCCTTTACCCAAACTAATGCTGGATCCATGAACTGTTTTTCCTTGATTTCCGCGACCAATGATGATTCTGCTCCATTATGCACCAAAACATTCCCCTCGTCTGACGCAGAGATACGAACCCCCAAACTGGCTAATTGGTAAACCTCTCGAGACTGGGGTCTCCGATACATACCCAAATGAGCCAAACTACCCATGGATCTCCGACTAAGAGCATCGGCTACCACATTTGCCTTCCCTGGATGGTACAATATGTTCATCTCATAGTCCTTGAGCAATTCTAACCACCGCCGTTGTCTCAGATTTAGCTCCTTCTGCTTGAACAAATACTGGAGGCTCTTGTGGTCTGAAAACACATCTACATGAACTCCATAAAGATAATACCGCCATATTTCAAAGCAGACACAACCGTCGCAAGCTCCAAATCATGTGTCGGGTAATTCTTCTCGTGATTTTTGAGTTATCTCAAAGCATACTCTATAACCTTTCCGTGCTGCATCAACACACACCCTAACCAACCTTGGAGGCATAACTATCACCTTAACACTTTACATCATTAGCAGAACATCTTTACTATATCCCCCTTACATAAGACCTTCCACGAATTTAGTTCTACTATAATTTCCTTGATGTAGTTACGACCCCATCTGAACCATTTCTACTAACTCTTACGATTCTTAACAAAAGGCATTACTGAGTGAGTTTTCTCATATGACCTCCTATCTCAAATGAATAGCACTGGCTAACTTGCACCCCGAATAACACTAACTTGCACGGCATTGTATCGAATGTAAAGTAGCATTGTGCTCTAACTTTTCTTAACCAACCTCTTCTCCCCATATGTGCATTATAGACTTTAAGAAACTGCACTACTTCCCCTGTGAAATTTCCTACCATCCCTCATTACGGTTAAACACCTCTCAAAACGTATATCAACAACCTTTATATGCATATGACTTAGGAAGGGTCACTAGCCCGAGAAGGGTATTCTCTGAAACTTTAAATCCTCCTCAATACTTTAACAACAACTTTTGGTTTTACTCTTAAGTGTAAGGCTTAGTCCACTTGATTCTATCTCGGATGAGTAACTCGCCTTATTCCCCATGTTATAGTTACCAATAAAGTTCCCTGATATTGCCGCTTAAGAGTTATCATGCCAAACACGTCTAGTCTGTCACGAGTTTTCATCCTCTTTCAATCCATTCCGAACCTTTCATTCCCATCTTGTTTTGCGGATAGTGCATAATTAATAGCTTTATTTTTTCCACACATTTGTCTGCCTCCTGTGAACTTGAAAAAATCATTATGTCTTGTTTAATCATTTTACAGTACCACAACCTCACCAACGATAACCTCGCTTCCCATTGTGTGTAGACATGAACTATCTCTAGACCTCTTTAGTTGATATTCAGTGTCATCCAAGTCGGTTGCATTGCGGTTAATCCCTTATAACTTTTATTAACATTTGTGCCCTAAGTGAGTCCACCATTCTGATGCAAACAAATTGTTTTAAATGACCATGACCATCTCAATTTAAAGGTTTTCTCCCCATTTCTTCTCACCCCATTCTTCCTAGTTAGTGAATAGCCACGCACTCTTCCATATATTACGTGGTCTCTTACCTTAGGTATTCCATCCGGCTCACCTCTTAACTCTTATTGGGACATATGTAGCAAGGAGTGTT
>JASVEL010012855.1:0-126605 GCA_032618575.1 Nicotiana noctiflora
GCCGGCCAGCGAGCCATATGTTCAGATCCATGACAACTCTTACTATCCTCCAGAGCCTACTTTCGGGGCTCCTGAACCACAATCACATACACCTCACTGGGATAATCCGGCAGAACCGGAAAAACACTTCCAAAGTTCGGAACACGAGGAAGTTGTCAGAAAAGTTAAAAGCCTGGAGCAGTCCTTCAGGAACATGCACGGTTTGGGCAACCAGGTCAGCGTCGCCTACAAAGATCTATGTCCATTTCCGGACGTCCAGCTGCCAGCAGGGTTCAAAATGCCCAAATTCGACCTATACGAGGGGCACGGCGACCCAGTAGCCCACCTCCGAGGGTTCTGCAGTAAAATGAGAGGGGCCGGAGGACGGGACGAGCTTCTGATAGCTTACTTCGGCCAGAGTCTGGGAGGATCTGCGCTGGAGTGGTACACTAGACAGGATCCCAGCAGATGGTTTACGTGGGATGATTTGGCTCAAGCTTTTATCGGCCAGTTCCAATACAATCTTGAGATAATCCCCGACCGCCTATCATTGTTAAAATTAGAGAAGAAGCCCGCCGAAAGCTTCAGGGAATTTGGTTTCCGGTGGAGGGAACAGGCGGCCAGGGTAGATCCGCCGATGAGAGAGAGCGAGATGGTGGACTACTTCTTGCAGACATTAGAGCCCACCTACTTCGGACATCTGGTAACGTCCGTAGGCAAATCATTCACTGAGGTGATAAAAATGGGGGGTATGATCGAGGAGGGTTTGAAGGCCAACAAGATCATGAGTTACTCAACACTGAAAGCCACCACTCAGGCTATCCAAAGTGGTACTGGAGGAGTACTGGGGAAAAAGAGGAGAGAGGAAGTTGCGGCCGTCGAGTCCGGGGCATGGTTCAGAAACAGAGGCCCCGCACCCCAATATAGCCCACCCCAACCTCACCACCAAAATTACTCTCACAACCCATATAGCCACCCGCAACATTACTATCCCGCACATGATCCCCATTTTACTGTCCACCATGCACAGTCCTATTCTGCACCTCCTGTTCATGCACCGTGGCGTGCACCGAACCCCCAGAACAATCATCCACCCCCAAGAGCTTACAGAAACCCTTCGGGCGCGAGTTTCCGTCCGAACCAGGCATTCAGGGGCGACAGGGCGCCGAGGCCAAAGACTTTCACTCCCTTAGGAGAGTCTTACACCAGTCTGTTCCACCGGTTGAAGCAAGTAGGGTTGCTAAATCCGGTTGAAGCTAAGCTACCAAACCCCCTCCCGAAGAACCTGGACCATTCAGTGAATTGTGCCTACTGCTCGGGATGTCCGGGGCACGATACAGAAAAGTGTTGGAGGCTAAAGACGGCCATCCAGGAGCTCATCGACACTCGCAGGATTGAGGTCCGGACTCCAACCGAGCCCAACATCAACCAAAACCCGCTTCCAACTCATCACGAGACCAATACGATCGAGTTGGTACGGGCGGAGGAAGGAAAGGAGAAAGCCTCTCGGACTGTAATGATGATTAAGTCTAGCGGGGCAGGAACGAGAAAAGGGCCAAGCTGTGATGAGTCGCCCAGTTGCAAGAAAGACATACCAGGAGAGTCGGAAGCAAGAAAGGAAAGTGTGAACGAAGTACCGGTGAAGCCGGCCAAGATAGTTGTACCAGGGGCAGCAATCAAGCCCATCTTGACAGTAGCAGGCGTTCGAATGGATCCTTTCATCATCCAGCCGGCAACACAGTTGCCAGTAACTGATAGCCGGGCCTGTCCCATGGAATTATGCTCGGATTACAACGACCTACAGAGGAAAGGAGGCGAAAGAGGAAGTTTGTGAAGCCCAAGGGTTGACCCGCTCGGGGAGATGTTTTGCCCCTGCGGAATTGAGGAAGACCACTCCGGCAGTATTGAAAAAGCCGGTCACCGATGAAGAGGCGGAAGAATTCTTGAAAAAGATGAAGCTGCATGACTACTCCGTCTTAGAGCAGTTGAAGAAGACTCCGGCGCAAATATCATTGCTATCCTTGCTGATACATTCTGAAGAACATCGGCAAGCATTGATGAAAGTCCTGAATGAGGCACATGTACCGGATAAAATCTCGGTGAGCCATTTGGAGAAGATCACCAATCGGATCTTCGAAGCAAATCGGATCACCTTCATCGATGATGAGTTGCCTGAGGAAGGCACTGAGCATAACAGGGCTTTATATCTTACGGTGAAGTGTGAAGAGGCGGTGGTTACCAAAGTCTTGGTCGATAATGGGTCCAGTGCTAACATTTGTCCTCTCTCTACACTGGGCAAATTGAAGGTAGACATCGGCAGGGTACGCAAGAACAGCGTATGTGTTCGAGGGTTCGACGGAGGAGGCAAAGCGTCGGTCGGTGACATAGTGCTAGTCTTGACAATCGGGCCAGTGGAGTTCACCATGGAATTCCAGGTGCTGGACATGGTGGTGTCATATAACCTCCCTGATAGGGCGACCATGGATCCATGCCGCAAGAGCAGTTCCATCCAGCTTGCACCAACTCGTCAAGTTCGAGTGGGATCAACAGGAGATCGTCGTCCATGGAGAGAACGATCCACAATCAGGCACCATCATTCCCTTTGTTGAAACAGAAGAAGATGTCGGGCCGTGGGTATATCAGGTCTGCGATGTGGTGTCCGCCCACCGAGTTCCGGAAGGGGAATGCATTCCCGGCGACAGAACAATTACTGCGGATGTCATGGTGGCGCATGAAATGTTGCGACATGGGTTCATACCCGGTAAAGGTCTAGGTGCATCTCTGCAAGGAATCATACAACCGGTATCGGTGGTCGAAAACTTGGGAACCTTCGGCTTGGGATTCCAGCCCACATCAGAGGACATCCGGCGAGCAAAGAGGAGTAAGCAGAAGACGTGGGTGCTCCCGAAGCCTGTTCCATGCCTTTCCCAATCTTTTGTCAGGTCCGGAGCAAGAGGACATCCAACGACAAAGATTCCCGGTCCTACGATCAGGCCAGACGAAGAGTTCTTCAGGAAGTTCGAGGACCTATTCACAGATGTATGTATGCTCGAGGACGGTGAAGGATCTAGTCACGCCGAGATACAATTTGTGGGACCAAAGGCAAAACTGAATAACTGGAAGGCTACTCCTCTCCCCGTCCGGAAGGAGTCTTGGTAGTTTGTCTTGGATTGTTTTTCTTTCGAAATTTTGTGTTGGGGGTTTGTCCCCGGAGTAAAATCCCGTTTGTTTTTAGTTCATTTCTGATTTAAGTTCGCAGTTTGTTTTCCCTTTGTACAATTCCCATTAATGAAATTTGGTTCCTTCGTGTCTAATTTTGTTTATCTTTTTCCTTCTTTTTACTTTTCTGAACAGCTTTCTTGTGCAACTGATCTTAATGATATGGCGTGCTTAAAGATTAATCAACCCAGTCTAGAAAGTCAATCGGGTTTGGAAATAATAACGCATGAAATAAGAAGTGACGAGAGTGAGTCGGAGTACGGCGATGATGAAGCCGTGGAAGAAATCGGTGAAGAATTAAGTCACTTCGAGGAAAAACCCAAACCGAATTTAAATGATACCGAGGCCGTTAATCTAGGGAATGCGGATGACGTCAAAGAAACCCGGATAAGTGTCCATATTGAACCCAATTTGAGAGAAGAATTGATCAAAACACTCATGGAGTTTAAAGATATTTTCGCATGGTCGTACGACGACATGCCAGGACTCAGCACTGATCTAGTGGTTCATAGATTACCCACCGATCCGGCATATCCTCCCGTCAAGCAAAAGCTGCGGAAATTCAAGACGGAGATGAGTGTGAAGATTAAGGAGGAGGTAACCAAGCAGTTGCAGGCGAAAGTCATTCGTGTCACTCGATACCCCGAATGGTTGGCTAACGTAGTACCGGTGCCAAAGAAAGACGGAAAGATCAGAGTATGCGTGGACTATCGCAATCTCAACAAGGCAAGTCCTAAGGATAATTTCCCACTTCCCAACATCCATATCCTGATTGATAATTGCGCCGGACGCGAAATTGGATCCTTTGTGGACTGTTATGCGGGATATCATCAGATTTTGATGGATGAAGAGGACGCAGAAAAGACGGCTTTTATCACACCGTGGGGGACTTATTGCTACCGAGTGATGCCGTTTGGTTTGAAGAATGCAGGAGCAACATATATGAGGGCGATGACTACGGTATTCCATGACATGATACACAAGGAAATTGAGGTGTACGTGGATGATGTGATCGTGAAATCCAGACGTCAAGAGGACCATGTTGCTGACCTCAGGAAGTTCTTTCAAAGACTTCGAAGATACGACATCAAGCTCAATCCAGCCAAATGCGCATTCGGAGTTCCGTCAGGAAAGTTGCTAGGATTCATCGTCAGCCGACGGGGCATTGAGCTGGACCCATCCAAAATCAAGTCCATTCAGGAGTTAGCCCCGCCGAAGAATAAAACAGAGGTAATGAGTCTGTTGGGAAGGTTGAATTACATCAGTAGGTTTATTGCCCAGCTTACGGCAACTTGTGAACCCATATTCCGCCTATTGAAGAAAGACGCTGCGATAGAATGGACGGCAGAATGTCAGGAAGCGTTTGACCGGATCAAAGGGTATCTGTCAAATCCACCCGTACTAGTTCCGCCTGAGCCAGGTAGACCCCCGATTCTTTATCTGACGGTCTTGGAGAATTCGTTTGGCTGCGTACTGGGGCAGCATGATCTTACCGGCAGGAAGGAACGGGCCATTTACTACCTCAGTAAGAAGTTCACGGTCCACGAGGTCAAGTACACTCATCTAGAAAAGACATGTTGCGCCCTGACTTGGGTAGCCCAAAAGCTGAAACACTACTTGTCTTCTTACACCACTTACCTCATTTCGCGTCTGGATCCGTTGAAGTATATTTTCCAGAAACCTATGCCCACAGGGAGGTTAGCAAAATGGCAAATATTACTTACGGAGTTCGACATCATATACGTGACAAGGACGGCTATGAAAGCTCAAGCCCCTGGCCGATCACTTAGCTGAAAATCCCGTTGATGACGAATACGAACCTTTGAGGACGTATTTTCCAGATGAGGAAGTATTGCAGATCGAGGGGTTAGAACCAACCAAGGATCCAGGATGGAAGCTCTTCTTCGATGGAGCGGCAAACGCAAAAGGAGTCGGAGTAGGGGCTGTGCTCATATCTGAAACAGGACATCATTATCCTGTTACTGCTCAACTGCGTTTTCACTGTACCAATAATATGGCCGAGTACGAGGCATGTATCTTGGGGTTGCGATTAGCGGTGGACATGGATGTACAGGACGTCTTGGTCTTGGGGGACTCGGACCTTCTGGTACATCAGATTCAGGGAGAATGGGAAACCAGAGATTTAAAGCTTATCCCCTATCGTCAGTGTTTGCATGATTTGACCAAACGCTTTCGATCGGTAGAATTCAGGCACATCCCAAGGATGCATAATGAGGTTGCCGACGCGTTGGCTACTTTAGCGTCAATGCTACATCACCCGGACAAGGTTCGTGTCGATCCGTTACATATCCATGTCCGGGATCAACATGCTTATTGTAATGTGATAGAGGAAGAGGTGGATGGTGAGCCATGGTTTCATGATGTCAAGGAATACCTCAGGTTAGGAGTATACCCGGAGCAAGCAACCGGAGATCAAAAGCGAGCTATTCGGCGGTTGGCGAACGGATTTTTCCTTAGTGGAGGGGTGCTGTACAAAAGAACCCCAGATTTGGGATTGTTGAGATGTATAGATGCAAGTCAAGCCACAACAGTGATGACGGATATACACTCGGGAGTTTGCGGACCACACATGAGCGGATACGTATTAGCAAAGAAGATTCTTCGAGCAGGATATTATTGGCTCACTATGGAGCGGGATTGTATAAGTTTCGTGCGAAGATGCCATCAGTGTCGATACACGGAGATTTGATTCATTCTCCGCCGACCGAATTGCATACAATGTCAGCACCATGGCCGTTTGTCGCATGGGGTATGGATGTTATTGGACCTATTGAGCCTGCGGCTTCCAATGGTCACAGGTTCATTCCGGTAACGATTGATTATTTTACCAAGTGGGTGGAGGCCAAAACATTCAAATCAGTGACCAAGAAGGCGGTGGTGGACTTCGTACACTCCCACATCATTTGTAGGTTTGGAATTCCAAAGATGATCATTACAGATAACGGTGCAAATCTTAACAGTGGATTGATGAAAGAGGTATGTCAACAGTTCAAGATTACACACCGAAATTCCACACCGTATCGCCCAAAAGCAAATGGTGCGGTCGAGGCAGCAAACAAGAACATAAAGAAGATATTGAGGAAAATGGTAGAAGGATCTAGGCAATGGCATGAAAAGCTACCATTCGCGCTGTTGGGTTATCGCACTACCGTCCGGACTTCGGTAGGTGCAACTCCTTACTTGTTGGTATACGGGACTGAAGCAGTAATACCCGCAGAAGTTGAGATTCCATCCCTCCGAATCGTCGCTGAAGCTGAGATTGACGACGACGAGTGGGTCAAAACCCGATTAGAGCAATTAAGCTTGATCGATGAAAAGAGATTGACAGCAGTATGTCACGGCCAATTGTATCAAAAGAGAATGGCGAGAGCATATAACAAGAAGGTACGTCCCAGGAGATTTGAAGTGGGACAACATGTGCTGAAGAGAGTTCTACCACATCAGGCCGAGGCGAAAGGCAAGTTCGCTCCAAATTGGCAGGGACCATTTGTGGTGACTAGAGTATTATCCAACGGCGCTCTATGTCTGACGGATGTTGAGGGAAGATGCACCGATATGGCTATCAATTCTGATGCAGTCAAGAGATATTATGTGTAATTCTTTAATGCGTTTGTCAACGTTTGGTTTCGTTTGTGTGTACTTGGCATTTTTCGGAGAATGAAATGACAGAGGCAATTTTTCTACTACCCAAACACTTTAACCTTTGTTTCCCCATTTGAGCCTTAATTATTCTTTCATATACCCTCTTTCGGAATTATCAAGGAAGATGTGTAACAGAATAGAAAAGAAACAAAAAAGTAATACAAGAAAAAGTGAACTACGTTCGACCTGATTCCTCAAGAAGGATACGTAGGCGCCACACGGCTCGGTCATAATAAAATAAAAATCAAAAAATCCCCTAAGCAACAAAACTGGGGCAGAAGTCATTGTTTCGTTTGAAAGATAGTGTGGATTCCGAAAGTTGTAATAAGCTAACCGTTGAGGCTAAACCCCTTTCTTCAGCCTCACGCGCAGAAACCATATCAAGAACCAGAAAGACCTCTCGATCAGTATTTGAGAAGTGCCAAGTCATGTGAATGAAAGCCAAGAGTGACATCCCGACCCTCGATTGAATTCAGGATGCACAAGCCGAAAAGGGATAACGCTCTAGAGGGAATCTCAGGGGTGATATCCCGCCGCAAGGAAAGAAAGCATAAATGAGAGAGTCTTAACGGTGAAAACCCTCGCGGGCACCTTAAGGCGAAGGAAGTCGAGAGAAGTAAAATGAGAGAGTCTTACGGTGAAAACCTTTACGGGCACCTTAAGGCGACGGGAGATGGAGAGAAATGAGAGAATCTCATTAGTGAAAACCCTTTGAAGGGCACTGTGAGGTGGCAGGATGAGATGGTTACAAGATGTCCGCATGAGACAAGGTTGGGACATCCGTTTACCTCTAGCAGGACGCGGTATCAGAAAGTGATTGACATGAATAGACTGGGTAGTTTAATCTCAAAGGCGCGGCATAACATTGGATCAGGCACACATTCAGATAAGTTTTCCTATTTTTGAGTTCAGAAAAGTTTTTCTCTTCTTTTGTCATTTGCGGTCAGTGTTCTTTTCTTTTCTTTCATTTTCGAAAATTGATTTTTCAAAGCTTACTACCAAGTCCCCCAAAGCAGTATATTGAAAGTGAATAGGCGTGGAACGAGGCAATAAGACAGAGGTCGTTACGATAGTAAGATTGGGATGACAGGCTGAGTGGAAGGTTCGCAAGAATTATGGAGTATGATGGACACATGTGGCATAAAGATGATTTCACGCAACAGATCACCGGTTAAAAAGAGTTGGATCAAACCAAAGAGTGGAATAAAAGGAAAGATGAGAGGTCGTTCGTGGAAAAAGCATCGTCCCAAGCAAGCGTCAACGTCGTCCTCAAAGTTCGAGAGAGGCTAAGCAGCTGAAAGAGAATGGCCTCAACAAGAGTGGCACGACCACTCACCGCATTTTGAAACTAACAATTTTTCTTTGATTTAAAAGCAGGAAAAGAGGGTTCGTTGGCAGAAAAGCATACCGTCCAGAAGTTTATCAAACTGGGGCAGAAAATTTTCTCCTGTTGCGAAAATTTTCTGGAAAGCAAGACTCAGAGGATAAGTGTAGAAAGCAACAAAAGACGGAATGATCTTTGAGCCCGGTATCATCCCCAGCAGTTGTGGGGAAAATAAAACAATGGCTTCGAGATTCCTCCAGCAGTATTACATTCCATAATTTGCTCGAGGGAGCAAAAGCGTGAGTCCCAGAGGAGGTGTGGGAAGAAGGAAGAGAATAAGGGGTGAAGGAAACAAAGAATGCTTCCTCAGCAGCATCACCCCCAGCAGGCGAGTAAAAAGTTCCGAAAATATCCCCAGCTGCCAGAAGAAGAGTAACACGACCTAGGGGAAAGCAATTCCAAGACAGGATAATTCAGAAGTGAAGGTGGTCCGAGAGGTAACGCAGGAAGAAGAAAATGGTACAAGAGGCGAAGGAAGGTAATCAAGATAGGATGAAATCAGTGAGTAGTAGTTGAAGTCAGGGAGCCCGCCTGGAGAATGGAGTGGCGATTTAATTTTGAAGTAGTAGTTGAAGTCAGGGAGCCCGCCCGGAGAATGGAGTGGCGATTTAATTTTGAAGTAGTAGTTGAAGTCAGGGAGCCCGCCTGGAGAATGGAGTGGCGATTTAATTTTGAAGGAGTAGTTGAAGTCGGGGAGCCCGCCGGGAGAATGGAGTGGCGATTTAATTTTGAAGTTGTAGTTGAAGTCAGGGAGCCCGCCTGGAGAATGGAGTGGCGATTTAATTTTGATGTTGTAATTGAAGTCAGGGAGCCCGCCCGGAGAATGGAGTGGCGATTTAATTTTGAAGTTGTAATTGAAGTCGGGAGCCCGCCCGGAGAATGGAGTGGCGATTTAATTTTGAAGTTGTAGTTGAAGTCGGGGAGCCCGCCCGAAGAATGGAGTGGCGATTTTATTTTGAAGTTGGTAGAGGAAAGCGGTAGAATGTAACAGAAATCTTCCGCATGAATCCAAGTTCGTAAGAAGAGACGAAGCATCGGAAGGAACGCCAAGTCAGACAAGATGGCAAGGAGCGCGACAAGATCGAGTTAAAAAGGATAGATAAGAACTTGTAGTACTTGTAACTTAGTCTAGCTTCTTGTTTTGTTGCTTAGTGCGGTGCAACAAGGAAATCAGCTAGCAGGTGGTAACGACGAGTACACGAGTAACAACAATAACAGACGAGATCGCAACGATCATGGTAGTCCCAAGCTATCGAACTTCCCGAACTACATTGACCCGATTCCCTTTAGCCGAGGATATGTAGGAGACCTTTGAAGCAAGGTTCGGTCAAAACTTTTCCAAAATGCTTCATACGGAGTGCTCGAATGGGCAAAAATCGCTTATATCCGCTCATTTATCTTTGCACGAAAACTCTGCGTGTTTACGCGCAAAGAGGGGCAGCTGTGAGCACGTGATTTTTGCCTTACCTGAGAAGTACTCCCAGAAAAACTCAAAATAAAAATAGTTTCGTGTTAGGTATGATTTTTGTGATTTTGTGTTATTTTATCTTAAATTTACATTTTTTTTATGCATGTTTATTAATAAAATACAAAAAATATACATTAGGTTTTGCATTTTTATGTGGTTTACATTTAAGTGATATGTAATTGTGTGGGATAATTGTATGCATATATATATATATATATATATATATACATGTATATATGTGTAGTAATGAGATCAAATTTGGGCCATAGTTTAGTCCAGAAAAACCAGGCCCAAGCGAATCCCAATCCGTCCAGCCCAATACTCAGCATCTATCATTGTGGCATTCGATCTGGACCGTTGGATTTTATCATCCAACGGCCCAGATTAATCCTTTAATTCCAAACATACCCGGTCCAAGACTCACCCAAACGACATCGTTTCATTAAGTGGGTAGATCCAAGCCGTCGATCTAAATTGATCCAACGGCCTAGATCCAATCCCATGCGTGGTATATATTCCTGATCCCTTACCCCGCCCCCCTTTCCCCCCCCCCGCATCTCCCTCAGGAGCTCTCAAAGACCCAGCGTAACGCCGCCTTCCTCCGCCGTGCCCCGCCTGCCGGAAATCGCCTCACGGCGGTTCCGGTAGGCCAATGGCCACCAAACCAATGCCAAAATCTTCCCCTCACCTCACCCGTTACGAACCCGGCCTCCGCTAACCTCGAATCACTCCGGAGCTCCTCGAATCTTCATTTGAAGATTCGAGTCAAACTCGAACCAATGCCAAATCACCCCAAACTCACCCCAAACCCTCACATGGCCTCCCTCGTACCCCCGCTGGCTTTCGTTTGCCTCGAATCTAACCAGAAATGCAAAAGCCCCAAATTCGAGCCCAAGAACCCTAGTTTTCGAAGAAACCCAATTCGAGCCGGGTTAGCCATAATTGAAGTCCAAGGGACTTTAGTCCAGGTGTTCTCAATCGAGAACATCTTGATTAAAGCCCGTTTGGCTTCAATAATTCCAAGTCTTAGTTCGAAGCTTGGGTCGGCAGTTTTCTTACAAGGTATTCATTCCTTCTTTGGTCGATTTAATTCGATTTTGCGAATATGTGTGTTTGTTTTATTCATTGTTTCAGTTCTCATCTATCATGCTTTTAATTTCTCATAACAGTCGATCTGTTCTCCTCCTTTGAGGCCTTTTATTTGGCCAATTCCCTCTGTTTTTAGTAGTTAAAATGAATCATAGGTTCAATGTGATTAAAGTCGTCAAGGAATTAGTTCGTAGTATTGATCCCTGAATCTGCCTGTATGCAATTCATTAGTGTAGGGGTTGGTTACTGTTTGATTCAGATTAAAGGGAGTTAGTTGGTTGTAGTTAACAGGTTAATTTTTAAATCACACACCCATACAAGGGCTAGTGGAACCTGCACAGCAGGGCATCCCACTGAGGTTCCTGCCACCAGCATTGTTTAATGCTTGAGTCCATACTTTGGACAATAGATAGTGGGGTTCAGGGAATAGGGATGGGCAGAGGGGAGTTCCTGAGTCTTCTGGCTTTTAGGAGTCCTTTTAGCTATAAGTATAAGGGGGCTAACAGCATAGACAGAGGAGAATACCTGAGAGTAACTAGAGCACCTGGAGAAGAATAGATACAAGGATACATATAGAAGCAGAGAGAAAAGAACAGTAAACCTGGAGAGAAAATAGGCAACAGGGATTCATTTCGATACACATATAGAAAGATACAGAGAGAGAGGCTACTGTTTCATTGGATTTGGGGCCACTGTTTCGTGTGTTTTGATTCAGTGGCTGAGCTATTAGTCTTTCGTGTGTTGTGGTTGTGTTTTGCTGTTGGTGGCAGTGCTCATTGGGTGTTGCTGGTCCAGTTTGTGGCTCCTGGTCGTTTGTTGCTGCTGTTAGGCATTTGTTGTTGTTGTTGTGTTGTTTGTTGCTGCTGGTACATCTCAGTTGGGTATGCTGCTGCTGTGTTGACCTTACCTGAGTGTTGTGGTAGCTCTTGAGTTGCTTTTGGTCTATTTTGTTGCCACTGGTTATTGTTGCTGCCATTGGTTATTGGTCTACTGTTTTAGCTGGTCTATTGTTGTTACTGTGGTGGTCATTTGTTGCTGGTCCAGTGTTTGTGGCATATTGGTTGGTTATCATTGTTGCTGTGGTGTTTGTGCGGCTGTTGGTTCACTGTGTTTATTACTGGTCTACTGTTGTTGCTCCTGTTACTGTTGCAGCATTGCCATTGCTCACTCTTCCTTGTTCTTCCGCATTCCAGGTACACACCTCTGTTATTGTAGTTCCTTGGTTCGAAAAGAATGAAGTTTGAAGCTCATGCATAAAGTCTATTGAAACATGTAGTCGTTTAAAGTTCTTATGTTTGATTACATTCTGTTATTCTCCAATTAAGCTTGTATTGCTAGTCTTGGTTATGGAAAAGTATAGCTAGGCCAAAGATACACTGTCGTTAGATAAGCACGTAAACCTGAATTAGTCTGTTGTATCTCTATTCAATCTTCTCTGCTCATGTGTGTAATCTCCAAATCTGTTAACATTAGACCCTCTGCTAAAAGCAAGATTAGCTAGGGAGTTGTTACTCAACGGAATGACGTAATTAGATTAAAAGAGTCGGGGCGCATTTCATGTGACCCGACCCCAATTTTGGGCAAGAGTAAACAAAGCGTGTCAGGAACCACAGGCGCATTTCATGTGGTGTGGTTCGTAGCAAGTTTTTTTAATAATTTGGAATCAACTCTTAAGTAAAATACAGTGGGATGTAGTTCGCTTTAGATTTGAATCAAAGGTGCGCCTCACCCAATAGCTACACTAATCGCACAGCCTTCATAAATGTACATATAAAATACTTAGATTTTGAGATGCGTCGTTTCTTAACGAATATCACGCCCTTCGCAACAGTGTAAATAAGTAGTCGATCCGGGCGCATATTTTAGTTCTACCTTCTTAAATACGGGTGTGCATTTCATGCGACCCGAATCCAAACCCCGAAATGTTGAATAAGAATATGTCGAGGATCCGGGTGCATTTCATGTGACGTGATTCGAAAGCATATTTTTAAGCAACTTTCTCTTTCGTAAATCATAACCAATAATAAAAGCGGTAAAGGGATATTAACTTGCACTAAGTACATAATTGTAAAAGCAGATAGATAAGCCAAACACGACAGTTGAGCGACCGTGCTAGAACCACGGAATTCGGGAATGCCTAATACCTTCTCCCGGGTTAATAGAATTCCTTATCCGGATTTCCGGTTCGCGGACTGTTAAATAGAGTCATTCTTTTCCTCGATTCGGGATTTAACCGGTGACTTGGGACACCATAAATCTCCCAAGTGGCGACTCTGAAATAATTAAAATAAATCCCATCTCGATTGTCCTTTAATTGGAAAAACTCTTTGCACCCTTGCGGGTGCGTAAAAAAGAGGTGTGACACTCATGACACTAAAAGAATGACTATGGAACGACTATAAGAGTTCAAAGAAAAGGCCATAACAATCAATAAAAACTCCTTGCCACGCGAACAAATACGAAGCTCACCAAGAACTATAAACCTATACACTCTAGTTAACGAAATTCTTGCACATCCACTGTTGTTCTCTGTAAAAAAAAAATAGTGATGAGTGAGTCGCTAGCTCAGTGAGTGATAACGTTTAACCACAACCGTTTGTATTGGGGATCAATCAAAAAATATACTAGTATATTAAAAGGAAAATATCATAAGAATGCCTTTTCCGAAATAATAAAAAATAATCAGTCTCATCATATTTTTCACGTAATATAATTCAATTGACAATTCAGTAATAAGCTTGGTAAACACTATGTAATAGCAATATCATGTTTGATAGGTTTCCTGGAAAGGATCATGTAATTTGTAATACTGTGTAGACCCCTTCGTAAAAGGAGTCAAATATAATTGTAGGTCCATACTTGAGAAAAAACTGTAACTGTATGCTTGTTCTACCTCCCATTAGTGAGGGCTATAACTGTCTCGGTAATCTGTATATACAAGGTGCACCAGGTCTAACGGACCCACCATTAGCTGCGGGATCATTTTTAATCTCCTCCCATTTATAATTGTCGTTGTAATCAATTAATACTCGTGTAGAAATAAATTTAAATAGTACAGGGCATTTCCGTTCTTATCAATCATGTAATTTTATTAGATAACAATAATTGTAAAGGTGAAATTATCTAGTAACAACGAGAATATTTAAAATAATAATATTTGAAACATTCAGTAGCAAATACTATTTTTTTTAAATCATGTATAACCATGCAGGTTATGATAGCACAAGTTACGGTAAAATTACTATTCATAGTGTCCATGTCAAAATACCAAACTCGCCACCGATAACGATCCGTATTACTTTCTTCCATCAATCTATAACAACATCAACATCGATCTTGTGTTAATTTCCTTGTTTTAGCTAACTCATAGCTAATTTAGAATACCTGACCTTTGAGTTTCATGGAAGGTCCGGGAGGAATGTCAGCAAAAATGGAGGTAGGCTCAGCACGAACCTCTACTACAACTGGCTCTTCAGACTGGCCAGTTAGGGCAGAAGTAGGGTATTTGTAGTTCTTATCCTTGGGGTTGTCATTCCTCTTCAAGCTATACCAGGAGAACGGGGTTGTCGCCTTGACCTTGACATCGTAAGACTTCTTGTCCACCTCCAAGTCCCGAAAGTACATAGTGAGAGTGCTAGGGAAAGGTAGTTATGGTCATGCTCTGCTCCCACTAACGGGCTAATATGGGATATCACATTCCCCACATTTATGGGGTATCCCGCCATAATCGAAGTAACAAATACGGCTCGGTGGAGAGGAAGGGTCTGGCCATGTGTAGTAGGATCCAACCGGTTGCAGACAAACGTCTCCTAACCCCTCGCCTCATAGTGTAAGGTCCTCCGCAATATTTTGACCTAGTAATCAACCACTCAGGAACGGTACCTGGGATTGCCAGGTGCCGAGCTAACCATGGACGGACCTCCTCACCCATCTCCAACTTTGCCATCTACAAAGTTTCATCCTCCTCATTGAAGCCCAAATATTCTTTGAGGTATTTCCCTGCAAACAAGGCTTTCTTATTACGAACCTTGGTCACTTTGGAGCCATTTTGAATGTGGGCCACATTGCAATAGAACTCTTTGATCATGTGTTCGTTGGCATCCACATAGTCATCTAAGAAGTGCTCTTAACCCACTCTAGTTTTGAACTGTCTCTACACGTCAGGGTTGTGGGGTAATATATCTCTGTCAATGAAACTCCGCTCCAGTATCAACTTTCTCACCAGCCACCACTCCCCAAACTTGTGGTACGCTACCTGGCTTACAAACATATCCTCCCATACATCGGGTTTTCTAGTTCGGGCAATGTCTTCCACTTGAGGCTCACCACCTTCAGCTATATCCTCATCCCCTTGTACCTCCTCCTCACCTCCGTCTGCACCCTCCCCGGATAATGAAGTTGTGGGGGATGTAGTGTTTTTCCCACTACCTGTTGTTGAGCCCTCAGATGATTCATAAATGACATTAGTTGGTGTTTGGGTAGTGGGTGATGGTGGAGGGGTGTCTCTCAGCCTAGTTATCATGGCCAGTCTTCCATGTATTCTAGCACGGAGTCTGAAGAAATGTCCCTTGATGGTTGCTACTCACTCCCCGAGGAATGGGAAGCAGCCCTATATGTAGATTTGATTAGTTTTCTGGTCCTTTTAACGTTTTCCCGAGCTTCGGGAGTGAGTTTTATATGTAGGATTCACCTCTCCTGGGTTGTTTTGATCCCTTGCCTCTTTATTTACCATTGTCTGCAAACATCATTCAATGTATTTGTTAGAATCAATCAAGGCAGTTCAAGGTATTGACTTCACGTCATAAATATCTATGTTAATTAAGTCTAAAGGAGTTGAATTCTTTTCAACCGACTTATAAGGATGTTTAACATACGTAGATTTCACACATACTTGATATTTAGATTTGTCACATTCAAACTTAGGCAATACTTCTAAATTAATCATTTTCTATAAGGTTTTATAATTAACATGACCCAAACATATATGCCATAATTCATTTGACTCAGATAAGTAAGACGGAGCTGAAATTTTATTATTATTTTCAACAACCATTACATTCATCTTGAAAAGGCCTTCAGTGAGGTAATATTTTCCTAAAAAACTTCATTCTTACTAATTACAACCTTATCATAAACAAAAATACATTTAGAACCATTCTTAACAAGAACTCCAGTAGAGACTAAATTCTTCCTAATTTCGGAAACATGAAGGACGATGTTGAAAGTCACCAATTTGCCGGAAGTCATTTTGAGAATATATTCCCACATCCTTTAATCTTGGCCTTTGAAGCATTTTCCATAGAAATTATCTCATCGGGTCCAACATGAGCATAAGTCACTACTACAAAAAAGACCTTTAGCGGCAATAAAAAAATGCTTTAGCAGCAATAACAATAGCCGCTATATCTTTTACCAGCCATTAGACTTTTGCCGCTGATGTTGGGGTCGGCAAAGCCTTTAGCGGCTTTTCTCGCAAAAGCTGGTAAAAGGTATGGTTTATTGCCGCTAAAAATTATTATCTTTAATGGCAATTGTTTGCGGCAATTATAATGGCTACTAAATCCAATCCAAAACGGCCAGCTATACCTCTTTAGCATCTAATTTTATAGCCACTAAATTCAAACTAATTGCCGCTAAAGGTTCGAATCTCTAACGGCAATTGTTTGCGGTAATTATAGTGGCTACTAAATCAAATCCAGACGGCTAACTATACTTTTTTACCATCTATTTTTATAGCCGCTAACTTCAATATAATTGTCGCTAAAGGTTCACATCTCTAACGACAATTGTTTGTGGCAATTATATTGGCTACTAACTCCAATCCAAATAGCTAATTCCCATCCATTTTCATAGCCGCTAAATTCAAAATAATTGTCACTAAAAGTTAGCATCTTTAACGGTAATTATTCTATTACAATGATAAAGGTAATACTATCCCATCTTAAAACATCTTTGTTTGCCCTTTAGAGTTCATTTTAATAGCTTAACTAAATTGCTACTAATAATCAATAGCTTTAAAAGTCTTAAGCGATAATAGAAATAATATGGCCACAATTAATAATATAGTTATTACATTTGTATAGAATATGACCCAAATAATAAAATATATTAATATTAATTAAAAAATATAATATATCTCATAAAATCTTAACAAACAAAAGAAAGTAGTAATCAAAAATATTAATATCACACTAACTTAAAACATAAAAATATACCGTTTGGACTAAATAACAATGCCATCATTGTAATAATTCAGAATGATATTTTTCAAATGATTTCCGCAACTTTTCATCAATTTGAAATATTCCAACCGCTAAAGCCTCGAATATCAGACTGTATGACCTGAAATTATAAAATAATTATATTAAAGGATAAAGTATATGAAGTGCTAAAATAGGAGACTAGTATTATAGCTACCCGTACATTTTCTTTCGCAGGAACAAATGAATTCCATTCATCAATGAGAAAAGGAAAGGGAACAAGATCCATTAGTTCTCTTGGACTTCTGTGCTATGGAAAAGAAGGAGATGCAGGTTTTTGTTCCATTCAAGATATTTCAAATGCTTTTGTAGCTAAAGCCTGGTAGATCTTAAGGAGCAAGCAATCACTTTGGAAGGATTTTATTAAAGCCAAATACTATTGTAACACTCATCCTATTGCAGCTAATTGGAAGATTGGAAATTTACAAATCTAGAAGAGATCAAAGGATATCAACCTGCAGAAACTTCAGCCCAAAATGTGCAGAAATTTGAGCTTCAAGCTGTGGAAAATTGCCGTAAAATACTGGTCAAATCTTGATCACAAACAACTGAATATTAGACTGTTCAGAAGCTGCAAAAACTGGGCAGAAACTTCCAACAGAGAAAAAAAGTAGAATTCAGCATATAGAGGCCCTATCTAGCTAACACTTTGTGATATTAATTCATACGAAGCAAACCAGTTGTGCAGTGTCGAGCGCTCTTAAACCATTCATTCAACTAAGTCATGCAAATGAAGCAACTATACAAGAACCAAACCACAGATGCAAATGAAGCAATATTTCTGTCATGAGATGTTGCTGATATTATTCAATCTTAATTCATAGGTGCTGCAATACATCAAAGAGCATCCTCAACCACAGAAACAAAATCAGTTGAAAATAAACAAATATAGAAACACAACTCATAGGAGCAGTCAGGGTGATGCAGCATGAAGAGCAAACCAAACTTTCACTCATCCAGTTATGAAGAAGAATTACAGAAGTCTCCTACTGGAGTATTAGTTAACATGATATATGTCCACAGGAAATAGGTAAACAAGCTGGGCAAATGTTTGACTCTTAATGACAGATTGTGACATATAGGAAAAATTACAGAAGTCTATGCATCTTGGTGGTGAGGATTTTGACAACAGGATGGTGAATCATTTTGTTCAGGAATTTAAGAGGAAGCACAAAAAGGACATCAGTGGAAATCCTAGAGCTCTTAGGAGACTAAGAACTGCCTGTGAAAGGGCAAAAAGGACACTCTCTGCATGCTAAAATAGCTGTCAAATTTTGATGTTCATGTCGTGTGCTTGATTCATCCATGCAGAAACACATAATAGGAAGCAAAAGATGAGGTTGCCTTATGTAAAACCAAGCTAGAGAATGGCAAAGTAAGAATATTTAGGCATTTAGCATGTCTTGTCCAAGA
Organism: Nicotiana noctiflora; assembly: GCA_032618575.1. Lineage (NCBI taxonomy): Eukaryota > Viridiplantae > Streptophyta > Magnoliopsida > Solanales > Solanaceae > Nicotiana > Nicotiana noctiflora. The sequence goes on from JASVEL010012855.1 coordinate 18,476, forward strand.
GTAAGAGTGGACAAGTTTCACAAGCAAAAACTCAAATCTGGAGATGTGAATCGAAGCTTACCAGGTCTTATGACAAATGAGCAATGAGCAATTTATCATGATTCTAAATCAATGAGCCTCTATTATGTGCAGGGAAGCTACATGTACTACATACAGAATATGCAACGTAAACCAAAACCTATCAAATACAACTGAAGCAAATATGTAAGAAGATTTCAAGACAGACCAAGAAAACTAGCACAGGTGGTAAAATTAGGTATATGCAAGTTAAAAGGCTCTGTCAATGGAAGTTAGAGAAGTAGTAACTGTATTTTTATATGTAAGAGAAGAGGTAACTTGAAAGTTATATATGATGATCGTGAAAGGTTTCTGCAGAATGAGAGGAACATTAAACAAAACTTTCTAACGTTTTTAATTGATTTGAGGAGAAAAACTCCGAATGAGTGTGGCATTTGCAACTGTTAGTGCTATTGGACTCTAATGACTTTTCCCTTTCTCCAACAGTCCTACCAGCCATAATGCCAAGCGATCTAGAAAATGGAAAAAAGAGTACCACCGTACATATTCAACTGCTACCAAGCTCCTAATAGATGAGCAAGGTTTGAGAATGAGACGACAAACCACATCGTCACCGGTGCAAAATGTGTCTGAGACCCAGATTCAAGAATGGTTGAAGTAGGGCCTGATGGAACCATTTACATGTCCTTTGCCGTCGATCCCAACACCATTTGGTATCACGGAAGGGGGCAGTCCAACAGCCACTGGAGGAGGAGCAGTAGGAAACAATGTATGAGTGGGCGGAAGGTTATGGGGGCTTACTAGAGGACTACCAACTGGATTTCCTTTATGCTGTTGGATAGCATGGATCTGTCTAAGTCCCTCTTCATGAATCTGTGCTAATGTCTCCAACTCCTTCATCTATAAAGCTTCCAAACCGGCCCCATACAGTGGAGCACGCCGAGACATTTCTTCCTAAAATGATACTTCTAGCTGACGGATGTAGTGCTGAAAGATAAAACAACAAATAAAAATGACAAGGCATCGATTCTGGTTCCTAATCTCTAAATCTATGAAGTATTTTAGTATATCTGTAAATGCATATCATACAAGACGACATATCAAATCATCCTTTTGAGCATTCTTCACCCAAATTGCTTGAAAAAATATTGTTGAGAGAAGAATAGTCTGTCATTTGGGTCATCACGTTTAAGATCAAATGCGTAATAGCAGATATAAAATTTCTAAGTACTACACAAGATATCATATCTAACAGTTTGCAATGCAAAAGTAAAAAGGATGTGACAACAGATTTTAAACAATGATTGTTGCAACCTTTAAAAACAGTGTAAGTCTAATACTCTCAATAAGCTCTTTCCCAAGTATGAAGCTTCCTTAAATTTGTCTAGACATGATGCATATAGGTTCAGTATTAATTTCACTATAAATCATATTTTCTTGTACCAGTGCCTAAAGCTCATGGTCTAATGTTATGTTAAATTGTGAATTATAGTGTATGAAAAGTACAACATGTTTATAATCATTGGCACTGTCCGGAACGTAAATTCAGATATGCTTTATCCAGGGCCCCTACAACTCGTACATTTTAAAAATCCATCTCACACTACAAATTTTAAAGAAACGTGGACCAAAGATTCCAAAACAAGCCATTGTTGGCTTTACCTGCTCCCAAGAGAGATCAACAACCAACTTTTAATGTAGGATTCAACAGAAGAAGACTAAGTATTGAAGAAGCTAATGAAAAAAGGGTCAATGGATTGTGCTACTTCTGCAATGAGAAGTATGTGCAGGGTTACAAATGTAAGAACCTCAAGCAAGTTTATGCGTTAGACGTGGAAGAACAACTGAATCATGTGTACTCTTAAGATGTTGTGAGTTCTGAGAATTCAGAACATAAGTTGGAGTTGGTTGAACAAACAGAACATATGGAGATTTCAGTTCATGCATTAAACGGATTAAGTTCATGCATTCCAGTGCTATTGCTCCGAGGGATTTAGTCTAGTATTAAACTCTATATTTTCAGCACACTATATAGACACTATTTCGATCAAGCAATGCAACTAATGATATCAGATTAAGTAGAATTCAGCTAGAATCCTATAAGATATGCGTGAAAAAAAAATTAAGGTAACAATACTTTTGTGTAGCTTTACTTTACTTTCACGGAGTTCTATATTTAAACTAGTTTTTACAAAATTAAATATTTCTGAATTCAAAGCAATTCTATGCTATCTAAAGGAACAAAGACGACCAAATAGTAGATGAATCACTACTCCAAAGGAGAATAATTGTTAATGACTATCTAAAAACTGCCATCCTGTAAAAATGCTAACCAATTTTAAGAGGACTACACCAACAACAACCACTAGTAACCAAAGCTCGCCATAATCTAACATTACCTGATCAAATAAGATTCTGTAAGCATTAAGATCGTGATATAATGCCCGACCCTTGCTACTGCAGTATTCCAAAGATTGTGATAGGTAAAAAGCGACCCTCAACCTCATCGCCCATTTCATAGGTTGATTCTCTCATATTCAATTACAAAGGTATTAAATATTAGGCCTTAATCACATATTCAATGATTCATTCAACTAAAGTTGATAAAATGATAAAGATGTAATTGACTATATAACCATAAAAACATAAAATAACAGTCAATCTAGTAATCACAAACAAATCCCATCAATTACAACATAATATTCCTACAATCTAAATTTCTGAAATAAAAAACTTTAACATTATTACTTACAGTGAAACAAATGCTTTGCAAGGGTTTCATTAGGCATGAATTTAGCCACCAGCAATTTTTCTTCCCCTTCACAACAACATCTAATTTGATTTTCCAATCTCTCACTCCTCAAATTTCCCTACTGCCTTTGCCTCATCCTTTACAACAACACAAACATTGTTCAAAATACAATAAAATCAATTGCTACACAAAAAAAAGTTACAAAATTTGGAAAATGGGGCAAAAAAATACAATTAACAATACTAACCAAGAATTGGTGAGAATCAGGCCAAGAAGACCTATTGAATCTTTTAACAGCAACCCAATGACCATTTTCAAGCAAGCCTTTATAAATCTACTGTAAATTAATTGGACAAAGAGAAGTTAACACTGCCATTGACGCACTGTCTTTTATAAATCAATTGAACCGATCTTCTGTAAATCAATTGTAAAATCGAAGAGAGGAGAATTTACCTGGGAAGAAGATGTGCATAATCGTTGACGCACTGTATTGCATTGCTGGCGTTGATGTAGCAGCGAATTAGCTAGGGCGCACTGGCATTGATGCAGCATTTCCGCGCACTGGCGTTGATGCAGCAGCGAATTAGCTAGGGCTTTTTCCGCGAAGTCGATTCAACTAGCAAGGGAAACCATTCAATGTTTTCCTTTAGTTATTTTCTAATAATTTTCTAATTCTAATTGGGGAGGGAAACGAAAAAGGTATAAAAAAAATAGGAGGGAATGATTTTCTCTTCTTTTGTGGGGAGGGAAAGTTAAAATAATAAAAGATTAATTACAATTAGTAATTTTTAGTGACTATTATTTTCTATTGTTGGTAAAAGGATATCTTTTACTGGCTAATGGTCATATGCCGCTAATATTTAAGCTTAAAGAATTTATTAGCGACCATTACCTTATTGCCGCTAAATAATTGCCGCCAAAGATCCCTTTTGTAGTAGTGAGTAGCAAAAGCTTCTCTAACAACACAAATATGGCGAGTAGCTCCAAAATCAATCCACCACTCTTTAGGATTGCCCACCAAGTTGCATTCGGAAAGAATGGCACATAAGTTATCAACACCATCATGTTTTTCGATCATGTTTGTTTGACCCTTCTTCTTGTCTTTCTTCGGAGCACGACACTCCGTAGATTTGTGTTCAGATTTTTCACAGTTGTAACAGTTTCCACTGAACCACTTCTTGTTTGGGTTGTATTTTGGTGCAGAAGCCTTCTTCCGCTTTTTGTACTTTTCAACAATATTTGCTCCCATTATTATTAAGTTCCCACGGCCTCTCTTTTTAGCAACTTTGTTGTCCTCTCTTATTCTCAACCGAACAACGAGATCTTCAGAGACATCTCTTTATGTTTGTGTTTCAAGTAGTTTTTGAAGTTCTTCCGCAAAGGATGCAACTTCTCAATCATTGCTGCTACTTGGAATGCGTCATTGATAACAAGACCTTTAATGAAATTTCTCTTAGTAAAATACTAAGATTACTACTTTCAACATCAATATTAATTTGATTTATACCTTCGTCAAGGAGATCGTAAATAATCACTTGCAATTCTTGGACTTGAGTAATAACAGACTTGCTATCTACCATTTTGTAGTCCAAAATCTTTGCACCAACAAACTTTTTTAACCCAGCATCTTTGATTTTGTATTTATTTTCAAGTGCAGTCCACAGTTCCTTTGACGTTTCCACGCTACTGTGGACATTATACAGAGCATCCTCCAGCCCGCTTAGAATATAATTCTTGCACAAAAAATCTGAATGCTTCTACGCCTCAATCATGAGAAAGCGCTCAGTTTTTGGAGTTTCATCAGACAACACAGAAACATCTTCCTTGATGAACTTCTAGAGACTTAGAGTAGTTAAATATAAGAACATATTTTGCTGTTAGCGTTTGAATTCAATCCCGAAATTTTTTTCGGGTTTCTCCGTTGGTGCCATTGCGATTCGGCTTGTTAAGGCATTGGCAGTCACTATTGGAACAGCTTGGTTCAGTCATTTCTGTAAAAGAATGACACAAATGTTAAAATCATGTAGATTTTAATATAGTTCAAAACCACACAGGTTTTACTCTCCAGAAATAGTAAGTACAAATACAGAGAATATATTAAATTCCTTAAGCTTGTTAGTATAATGTATTTGTAAAATAATTTTGAAAATATAAATAAATTTGAACAGAAATGAACATAAACACAAATGACAGAAAACCAATTTGAGCCCACTGAATTTACAGTATTTCCTTAAGGAATTTAATCCCATTCTAGTACCTAAGGTTATGGATTATTGCCTCCCAGGATAGAATGAATTACACACTGGTTGCAAATCACACTTACTTTTGCTTTTTTTTGAAGTTAAAATATGCAGAAGAAGGAGAGAAACCTTAGAAAATCGTAGTAAAATTCTGAGCAGAATAATGTTGTATTTATATCCAAAAGTTGGGCTAAAATCTGAAGAGGTGCAACTCTTTAGAATGGTTGGTTCTGCAAAACGGCTACAGCATAAATGCCATTACATAAATGGCCATTTACTCAATAATAAAGAGAAAAAATTGGAGAGGGTAGTTACTTTTCTGTTACCAAAACAGAAAAATGGATTAGATTTAATATTAATATTCTGTTCTTAAAACAAATATTTAATAACATTTCTGTTAATATTTTACTATTAACAAATAAATTTGGTCCAAAAAGTTAATCAACCAATCGATCATTTGACCAAATCTGAATCCGAATCTGAATCCGAAGCCGAAGCCGAGTCGGGCGAGGCTTGCTTTTTTCTGAACCCTTTAAGAGTTAGAAGAAGAGCAATTGCTTATATACCCATAAAAATCTCCTCCTTTTTCAATATGGGACAATGCCCATTTACCAAGGGGAAAAACTTAATATTTCACTAAAAAATTCATTTCTCATTCACCCTCTTTTAAGTATTTAATATATTAACCAAATACATTAAAAAACCCAACAAGAATCTCAAAGTAGTTTAGAAATTTTTAATTAAGGCGAAATGACATCGTGACCACTTAAGTTTACTTTTATTTGCAAAGCCAATACACGAACTCACATCATTCTCATTTGAACACTCAAACTCGCGTATTTAATCATTAATAAGTTTATTTGACCGACCATGCACGTGTGATAGTGAGAGTGATGACTTGGACAACGTGTATGCAAGCAACATAGACTATGCGCGTGACTACAATTATATTTATTTTTAAAAAATCTAAAATCAGTAGAAAAAATACAAATAAAAAAAAAAATAAGCCCCCATCCCCACCCCCCCCCCACCCCCAAATCAATAATATCCTTATTTCCTTTGCCCTTTCCTTTCCTGTTTCTTTTCCCTTTTTCCCATTAATGTCGGCTCCAATCTTTCCCAGCTTCTTCCTCTTTTTGTTCCAAACCTAGGCATCAACAGTGAAAAGCAAAGAAAAACAATTAGATTTTATCAAAATTTTCTGTTAATCCTTTCTTTCACGTTAACTTCCTCTATCTTTTTTGTATCCATCTCAAACTTAAAAACATATAGAGAAAAGAAAAAGACCATTAAAAAATCAACGAATTTTGGCTGAAAATTTCTACTTACACAATTCGATTTCTTTTACTTTTCTGATTTCGTGTACGGTAGCTTTTGTACTTTTTGTTTTAAACGTTCAAATCTTTTTGGCTCTTACTTCGTTTCTTTTGTTTACTCATCTTGATATAATTAAGTACTCCAGCAAGCTTGGAATTATAATGCATAAAGAATGCCAAAGAGTGAAGAGTTTACTAGTGGGCTTTCCATGTCGTCAACCACCAATTAATGAACCGAGAAAATCCAATATATGTAGAGGATACTACTAACATAGTACTATTAATTATAAGTTAAACTACAAGGATAAGGCAAAATATCCATCTAACTTAAGGAGTTCCTTTTCTTGTTAAAATTCACAACTAGTGGTAAAAGTAGAATTTTTATTAAGGAAATTCAAAAAATAAAATAAATAAATATATGAAGAAGTTAAGGGAATTTACCATCTAATATATATAGATGAACAAATATTTTATTGGATATATATACACGTTTGAAGGAGCTTTGTCTGAAGACCTTTCGCCCACCGAGCTCCGTCCCTAATTGGGGCACTATCTTCCTTTAACTATGTTTTATAGCTCTTTATTGGCTCTTTCTTGATGGGCTATTTACATTGAACATGTGCATGTGAGACACTTTCCTGTACTTTGATTCTATGGAATATTAACAAATTTGTTTCTCCCAAGGAGTGGCTCTTTCAAGGAAAGAATATAAAACATAAATGGACTTAAATCTCACGACATAAACAAAGTGAGCAGTATTTCGAACAGTAAATGAGGAAAAAAATGTACCGATGGCACTCCGATGGCAGTCCGCCGGTACTTACCGATGAATTTCGTCAGTACATTTTACTGAGGATTTACTATCACTTACCGACGGATTTCCGTCCGTAATACCTTATTATCGACCGACATCTGTCGGTAACTTGCTTCGGTAAACATGTGATTTTTAGTAGTGGAAAAAACAAAAAAAATTTCTCTAGATTACTAGCACGCGTAATTGTTTTATGATCTTTCAAGCTTCTTCCTTCTATACCTCCTCCATGGAAGAGACAAATGTTTTTTATTTACTTTGATAACTAAAAAGACATTGTTTTTTTCTTTGTTAATGGGAAGGGAAAGAACCATGCGGTTCAAGGAGACGCTTGGCCAAATTTCACCACTAGTGTCCTTCTTTGACATATATAGTTTCGCTGACTCTTTTGTTGCCTCGACAAAATTTTAGTAGGTGGCCTGGTTTGACTTGAGATATGGATTTTGTTAGAAGTGAAAGATTGAATGAATTTATGAAAGTTCATGGGTTATTGAGACAGTCAGGTGGTAGGCTGGATGTAAAATGTGCAGAAGAAATAATGGAAAAGGTAAAATAAGAAAATAAATTTTTATAAATTAGTTTTTAAACGAAGGTCTTGTTGCGGAAGCCAAATGTATATAGTGTGAATAAGTCACAACTACTATACCAAAAATTATGGCAGCCACCAAATAATAAATAAGACAATAAAGCAACAATATAAAGAACATCAGAATTTACGAGGTTCGGCTAATTTTGCCTACTCCTCGGACACAACCAATATTTTATTCCACTCCAACATACAAGTGAAATAATACTAAAGAGAGAAGATACAAATGCCTTGAGAAGATAAGAAGGCAAATGAGAGGTGTGTTTAAATCCTAAACATTAGGCCTTCTTTTATAGGGGGAAAATCCCCCCAACTTATGTCTCCCACCGATGTGGGACTTTGCCATATTCAACAAATCTCCACCTTGGCAAAAATTCCACATCTTCAATTTTCTCTCTATAACAAATTTTGGTTGTGTCTTCATCTTCAATCGTCAGTGTTCAACAATGTTGATCAAATCCAAACAATGTTGAAACTTGATCACAGTCACCACCTTTGTTAGCATATCAGCAGGATTCTCCGTAGTATGAATTTTCTTCACCGTAACTCCACCTTCTTCTATGATTTCTCGTACGAAGTGATACCGAACATCAATATGCTTCGTCCTTGCATGATAAACTTGGTTCTTTGCTAATTGAATAGCACTTTGACTATCACAAAAAATTGTGATACCTTTTTGTTCAACGCCAAGCTCCTTTAGCAATCCTTGAAGCCAAATTGCCTCCTTCACAGCCTCTGTAATAGCCATGTACTCTGCCTCTGTTGTAGACAAAGCAACTGTTGACTGCAAAGTAGACTTCCAACTAACTGGTGCCTTTGCAAAAGTAAACACATAACTAGTAGTTGATCTTCGTTTGTCCAGATCACCTGCAAAATCCGAGTCACAATATCCAACTACAGACTGATTGCCTTCCTGCTAAAAAACTAACCCGACATCTACAGTATTATGAATATACCGTAGAATCCACTTCATAGTTTGCCAATGCTCCTTTCCTGGATTGTGCATATCTGCTAATAACTCCAACAGCTTGTGAAATGTCAGGTCTCGTACAGACCATTGCATACATCAAGCTACCAACAACATTTGCGTATGGTACCTTTGACATATACTCTTGTTCAACTTCATCCAATGGCGACATAGTAGTACTTAGCTTAAAATGGGGAGCAAGTGGAGTACTAACTGGCTTAGTCTTGTCATCTATGCCAAAACGTTGTAGTACTCTCTTCAAATATTCTTTCTGAGATAAACAGAGTTTCTTTGAACGTCTATCTCTTATTATCTCCATGCCAAGAATTTTCTTCGCCTCACCCAGATCCTTCATCTCGAACTCCTTCTTCAGTTGAATCTTCAACTTATAAATTTCTTCCGAATTCTTGGAAGCTATCAACATATCATCAACATATAGGAGAAGATATATAAAGGAACCATTTTTAAGCTTGCGCAAATACACACAATGATCGTATTTGCTTCTCTTGTACCATTGCTGCAACATAAACTTGTCAAATCGCTTGTACCATTGTCTAGAAGATTGTTTCAACCCGTACAATGATTTTTCAAGTTTGCAAACCATATTTTCCTTTCCAACAACTTTGAATCCTTCCGGCTGAGTCATGTAGATTTCCTCCTCCAAGTTTCCATGTAAAAACGCAGTTTTTACATCCATCTGAACTAGTTCCAAATCCAATTGTGCTACCAAAGCCAACATAATTCGAATGGAGGAATGTTTTACAACTGGAGAAAATACTTCATTGTAATCAATTCCCTCCTTTTGAGCATATCCTTTGGCCACCAATCTTGCTTTGTAGCGAACATCTACTTGGTTAGGAAATCCTTCCTTCTTTGCAAATACCCATTTGCACCCAATTGCTTTTTTTCCCTTCGGGAGATCGGCCAATCTCCATGTATGATTTTAATGAAGAGACTGTATTTCATCATTCATGGCAATCCTCCACTTATCTTCTTCTGAACTCCGGACTACATCTTTATAAGTGGTGGGAACATCATCAGCTGCAATTGCGGTTGCACAAGCAATCGTCTCTATGAGACGAACAGGTTTCGTTACTTTCCTTTTTGGCCTGCTGGTTGCTATTGATTCAAGTTGTTGTTGAGGTTCCTGAGTTGGAATCTCCTCTACTGGCTCTCCTCCCAGAGGATAATCTTCATTTCTTTCCTCCTTTGCTTCTTGTGTAGGAAAAATAAATTTTCCCTCAAACTCCACCTGCTTAGAAGCACCATCATCTTGTTTGGTATCTTCATTTGTTACCTTGTTTACCATAGAAGATTCATCGAAGGTAACATCCTTGCTGAATATTACTTTCTTTGTCATAGGACACCATAAGCGATGTCCTTTGACTCCAGAAGTAATTCCCATAAAAATAGCCTTCTTTGCCCTTGGATCCAATTTTGACTCCGTCACACGATAATATGCAGTTGAGCCAAATACGTGCAAAGAGTCATAATCTACAGCAGGCTTTCCATACCATTTTTCAAATGGTGTCTTACCATCAATAGCAGTAGATGATAGACGATTAATGAGGTGGCATGCATATGTAATTGCCTCAGCTCAAAATTCTTTGCCCAAGCCAGCATTGGACAACATACACCGTACTTTCTCCAGCAAGGTCCGGTTCATGCGTTCTGCCACTCCATTCTGTTGTGGTGTATGTCTGACAGTGAAGTGTCGGACGATGCCATCATTTTCACGGACCTTATTGAAATGATCATTTTTGTATTCATCTCCATTGTCTGTGCGAATACACTTGATCCTCCTGCCCGTTTGATTCTCCACCATCGTCTTCCATTTGAGAAAAATTCCCAGCGCTTCATCTTTGCTCTTCATTGCATACACCCATACTCTTCGGGAAAAATCATCAACAAAGGTCACAAAATAGTGCTTCCCACCCAATGAAGGTGTTTTGGAAGGACCCCAAACGTCAGAGTGTACATAATCCAAAATGCCTTTGGTATTATGGATTGCTGTACCAAATTTAACCCTTGTCTGTTTCCCTTTGACACAATGCTCGCAAAACTCCAAATTGCAAGCCTTTACCCCTTTCAACAATCCTTGATCTGATAGAGTTTTCAAGGATTTTCCTCCAGCATGTCCCAAGCGCATGTGCCATAGCCTGGTTGCTTCTGCATCTTTGTTGTCACTGGATGTTACTGTCGCTGTCCCAATAACCGTACTACCGAGATAACGGTACATGTTATTGTTCTTCCGATTGGCCTTCATTACCACTAGTGCACCGGAGCATACTCTCATCACTCCATTTTCCGCAATAATTTTGAACCCTTTTGATTCCAGGGCTCCCACAGAGATGAGATTTTTCTTCAAACCCGATACATATCGAACATCTGTTAATGTTCTGATCATTCCATCATGGTTCCTCAATCGTATTGAACCAATTCCATATGAGGTAAGAGGGTTGTTATCCGCTGTTTGGACGACTCCATATTCTCCTTCTTGAAAGTCCACAAACCAATCCCTGTTGGGACACATATGATAACTACAAGCCGAGTCCATCAACCATATGTCTGATGACGTTGACGGCTCCGTTGTAACTAATGAGAAATCCGAATCATCACAATCAGCAATATTTGAATCCATAATGGCCTTTCCATTGTTATGTTTGGCCTTATTATTCAACTTCGGACAGTCTTTCTTCCAGTGCCCCTTTTCTCGACAAAAGGCACATTCATCTTTGATGGGTTTAGATCTTGACTTAGATCTTCCTTTCCTTGTCCTTGTTTGATTTTGAGGACGACCCCTCACGAACAGTGCTTCTCCTTCTCCGCCCTTCTGTTTTTCTCGCTTTCTTTGTTCATAGCTGTACAAAGCCGAACAAACTTCTCTGAGAGAAACTTCGTCATTTCCATGGAGTAGAGTAGTTTCAAGGTGCTCGTACTCGTCAGGAAGTGACGCCAACAACATCAAGCCCAAGTCACCATCATCATAAGTTGTATCCATATTTTGCAAATCCGTGACCAACTTATTGAAACTGGTGATATGTTCATTCATCGTGGTACCAGGAACATAGGTGAAGTGAAACAGTCTCTTCTTCATGTACAATTTATTTTGACTGTTTTTCTTCAAAAATTTATCCTCCAATGCTTTCCATAATTTACTTGCAGAAGTTTCCTTTGTGTATGGATATTTCTGCTCTCTAGCAAGGTAGGATCGAATGGTACCGCAAGCAACACGGTTGATAATTCTCCAATCTTCTTCTCCAATACCATCCGGTCTCTTTTCTTCAATAGCAAGATCTAGCCCTTGTTGAAAAAGGACATCTAGAACCTCGCCCTTGCCACATCCCAAAATGTCTGGACCCGTCAAAAATTTCTACCGCAAATTTCGCATTTGACACAATTCTTGTCATAAGCGAAGATGCCAATGATGACGTATTGCTGACACTTGATGTAGATTCTTCTTGTTTATTGTCTCCCATCTTTGACACAAATATTATTTAATAGTTGACGACACAAATCAAGATTATTTCCTTTCTGATGTGGAAGATCAGACTAAGCTGCAACCACTGAGCATACTGAGGCAGAACCTTGACTCAGTTACCAAGATAAATCTTTTCTGATATGGAAGGTCAGACTACGCTACAACCACAGAGCATACCGAGATAACACCTTGGCTTTGATATCAATTGTTGCGGAAGCCAAATGTATATAGTGTGAATGAGTCACAACTACTATACCAAAAATTATGGCAACCACCAAATAATAAATAAGACAATAAAGCAACAATATAAAGAACACCAGAATTTACGAGGTTCGGCTAATTTTGCCTACTCCTCGGACACAACCAATATTTTATTCCACTCCAAAATACAAGTGAAATAATACTAAAGAGAGAAGATACAAATGTCTTGAGAAGATAAGAAGGCAAATGAGAGGTGTGTTTAAATCCTAAACATTAGGCCTTCTTTTATAGGGGGAAAATCCCCCCAACTTATGTCTCCCACCGATGTGGGACTTTGCCATATTCAACAGGTCTTACGGACGACACATATAAAATAATAAATGGTCTTCGCATTTGACGTGTTCTCTTGTCAGTGAATTGAGTTACACACTCTAACGAATGGATTTATTTATTCTCAATTAATTGAGTTGAGATGTAAAAATGAAAAAATTCAAAATTTATATATCTACTTTAAAATCTCATACATATATAAGTGGCCACAAAATTATTTTGCTTTTGGAAAAAGTGATCCAACGGTACTCTTCCAATTTTTTTCTTTTCTTTTTTATTATGAAATAAGAACTTTCCTAGGAAACGACGGTCCAATATTACTGTCATATGATCGGTCAACCACCGACTTATACTTTACGGCACAATAGCAATAATTGCAAAAAGAAGTAAAATGGTGCAAGTTGCGTTTAGACAGCCTTAAGAATGTGAGTAAACGCCGTAAAGGAATTCGTTTCAACAAAAAATTTTGAGATCGCATGCATTTGACAATTGAAATTCCACTCAACTTTTGCCCGATTTAAGTTTTATAAACAAACTATGTTTAGCTCAATTAATATAGTAATTTCAACTAGTAGGCTTAAGAAGTAGTCTTGTTGATTAATTGTATACTTTTTATTTTAAAATAATTTGGTTCTCCCTCCTAAACCAAACATGAACCTCTCCTGAAAACTTTCCCATTTCCTTTTTATGGCAGTGTGATTAATCTCAATTTATTTGTTGGGACGAGTATTTTTTATGTCACAAACACATGCACGTAACAATTTTATATCAACTACTCTACTATTAGATATATGGAATCATTTTGTATGGCTGGAACCTCTCTTGGTTTAAGATGATCCGCCTTGTGCGGAGGACACAAGCACATTATTTCAAACGACGTATCTAATATTGATATACACCGAATTTCTCGTTAGTTGAGAAGTCAACTCAATTTATTCATTGTCGCTTATGAATTACTATACTATATATATCATCATACTGTTTCTTCATTATTATTATTTTGTTTTCCTCTCAATTTATTGTCGTTTATGAATTACTATATATATATATATATATATATATATGATCATAGTTTTTCTTCATTATTTTTCTGGTTTTCCCACTCGTTTACATGTGAAATCTCAGATAAACCCCAATCCAAATGTCGATTGTCGACTACTTAAATTGTTGACTTGATACTTATCGTACAAAATCAGAATATTCCCCGTAATTCTAGACGTATATCCTTCGAATACTGATATCTAAATACTCCTTGGATACATATATATATACGAGCTCCTATAATGTGAAAGTTGTATTTTTGGTGTGTAAAAATGGGTGTGTCAAAAATGGAGTTTTTCGGGCATTGCATCGTTCTTGTTCTGGGTTTAATTCTTAATGAGTCACTTTTGTGCAATGGTGGAGTTACCAGTAGTTTTATTAGGAAAGTTGAGAAGACAATCGATATGCCTCTTGATAGTGATGTCTTCCGTGCCCCTCCTGGTTATAATGCGCCTCAACAGGTATGTTTAAAGTGACGGTCGTTTTCTATTTTCGATATGTTTTTTTTTCAGTTAGAGATTTTAACGAACATCTTTGCTGCATTATAGAGCTTTTAACGAACATCTTTGATGCATTATAGAGCTTGCTATGAACTGTTGATTTTTTTAATGGATATCTTGATGCACTTTTCAGTTTTGATATTCTGTTTAATTTAATGGGATTCACTGTTCCCTTTTTACTTTATGATTTTGTAAATGGGCGAGACGGGTCAAAAGAAAAGTACAGTAGAAAAGTAGATATTTTTGCCAGAAAAATATCAACAATTTAGATTCCATAGGTCTCAACCTTAAAGTTCATAGCAATGAACTCATTGTATTGTACTCTTGAAATTTAAATTATTCAAAATTGAATATTTTTTAAAATTTGTGGTTTTTCACATAAAAATAAGGGATCTTTACACAAATAGCTGTTTTATTGTAGCCATATATATAGATTATACATTAATTATACATAATTATACACGTATAATACTTAATTATGCATCTACTCTCGGATAGTGTATAAGTTTTATGAGGTGTATCAAGTTCTGTTTATGCTTGTCTCATTCATGGAATTTGGTTTATTTGCTAATTGTTCTGTTTGGGGTTTCTGTATAAGGTTCACATAACACAAGGCGATCACGAGGGAAAGGCCGTAATTGTTTCATGGGTGACTATGGAAGGACCTGGTTCAAGTACAGTCTTATATTGGAGTGAGAAAAGCAAGCAAAAGAATAAGGCCAAGGGAAAGGTTACCACCTACAAATTTTATAACTACACTTCTGGTTACATCCATCACTCCACTATTAGGCATTTGGAGGTAAACATTCATTCATCCCTTCCTTTTTATTATTTCTGGGGATAATTTTGGCTCCTTGCTCATTAATATTCATGGTAAACTATTTAACCCTCTGAGATTATGTTGAAACTTACAATGGATTTAATATTTCTTTTGCAGTTCAACACCAAATACTACTATAAGATTGGGGTTGGGCACATGGCGCGAACCTTCTGGTTTGTAACTCCTCCACCCGTCGGGCCCGATGTACCCTATACATTTGGTCTAATAGGTAACAATTTCAACCAAATTATTGCTGTTGGAACTTCTTGGAGCCTGCTTAGGTTATACTACCACTGCTTTTGAGGTTTCATTCATACTGTGCTTTCTCATAGAGCACTATAATAAAGAGGGAATAGAGAATCATATTGATATACTATTTACAATATGATCTAGACCCTGCATCTAAGGTTGAGAGATAACATACTCGCTAGTTAATTGTGTGAAACAACATATTTCTGAAAGGGAGGAGTGTTATTATCTGCATGTAGCGTAAACGTTTTTACATGGATGTCATACATACAATATGCTTCTCCTTAAGGGAAAATCTTGAACGCGGTACAATGCAAACTTCTTGCATACTTACAAAGGAAAAGGAAAATAATAGATAAAGGCATTGATGTTGTAGTTAGCAGTTGTGTGGCGATTCTCAGTCGACCTGCATTATATTACAGGGGATCTTGGTCAGAGTTTCGACTCAAACAAGACACTCACACATTATGAATTAAATCCAATCAAGGGACAAGCGGTGTTGTTTGTAGGAGACCTATCTTATGCTGATAACTATCCTAATCATGATAATGTAAGATGGGATACATGGGGAAGGTTTGTAGAGAGAAGTACTGCTTATCAACCTTGGATTTGGACTGCAGGAAATCATGAGATAGATTTTGCTCCTGAAATTGTAAGTGATACTGAACTAGTTCTCTTCCTGCTTAAATTGACTTCTAGTGTATTTCGTGGATGCTTTAAGCTAATATTTTCAGCCAGATATAAATTTATACTGACGGCAAACTGCAAAATATTAGCTCCTTCTGGACTTTCATCCGATTAACCAGAAACTGTGTGTTAACACAATCTTGTTTAAGTGGACGAACTGAAAGAATACTTAGTTGAACTTTCCTCACAATAATTAGTCTATCTTAGCCAGAGATTCAGCTCTACTGCTAGTTTGAGTACATTTAGTTTGTTGAACCTGGCATCTCCACGCGTTCAACCAAAAAAAAGAAGAGAAAAGACATTTGCCCAGCTTTGCAGAATAAGAGGCATCAGATTCATCTTGCATGCTAAACAATCACAAAATATTAGAGTGACTAATGATGAGCAGGCATCCATGCTTTAGAGCGAACTGATATGGTTATAAAGTTAATTAATTGAGCTCCAGTAAAAAAGATTAGTTGTGCTTTTCCATATTTCTAATGTTATACTTTTTAATGTCCTATATATTAGTTGGCTTGTACTGGAATTTTATGTCCTAGATATTAGATAGTTTTGTACTGGAATTTTGATGAATACATCCTGATACTGCATGCAGGGGGAAACAAAACCTTTCAAGCCATACACTCATCGGTATCATGTCCCCTATAGAGCATCAAACAGTACATCTCCCTTGTGGTATTCAATCAAGCGAGCTTCAGCATATATCATAGTTTTATCCTCATATTCAGCATATGGTAAGGATATGGCATTCTTGTGAGTAATACGAGATTCAGTTATGCACTGGTGTTCGCTCTTTCTTTCTCTCTCCTTTAGCGTGGATATAGAGGTATTGACCAGAAAACATGATCTACAGTATGTTACTTCTCCAGTTCTAGAAGAATGTCCTCTTCTAACATGCATCTTATGGGTAGCATTAGTATAGTATGAAATTCCAGTCGAAGATTCGTTATGGCATTTTGTTGATGTCTAACTCGTGGTCACATCCACCATGCTTCCCAATAGTGCGTGAGTGCATTTTCTTGGTCTCTGATAAAGATTATCGGGCGAGGCAATTACTTAGAAAGTTCAAGACCATTGATTTATCTATTTTCTCTAAGTTCCTTTTCTCTTTCCAATTATTAGGTAAATACACTCCTCAATACAAATGGCTTGAGGAAGAGCTACCAAAAGTTAACAGGACCGAGACTCCATGGCTCATTGTTCTAGTACATTCTCCATGGTATAACAGCTACAACTATCACTACATGGAAGGGGAAACCATGAGAGTGATGTATGAACCATGGTTTGTAAAGTACAAAGTGGATATTGTTTTTGCAGGTCATGTTCATGCTTATGAGCGAACGGTATGCACAAATCACACAGTTCTTTTTTCTTTTCATTTGATCTTTAAACATCTCACCGAGTTCAATGCAGTGAGAATCGTAGTGGCAATTCTTATAAAAAGATCTAATTTTCTGTTGTATTTCAGGAACGGATATCTAATGTGGCCTACAACGTTGTCAATGGAGAATGCACTCCTATTCGTGATCAGTCTGCCCCAATTTATGTAACTATCGGAGATGGAGGAAATTTGGAAGGCCTCGCCACCAAGTAAGATTAATCAGATTCTAGAAATTTGTCGTATATATTGTATCTGTGCATGTGTCAGAAAACTAATAATCAGATATCTTGTATGCTAATTTCAGCATGACAGAGCCGCAGCCAGCTTACTCTGCATTCCGCGAGGCTAGTTTTGGACATGCCACTCTTGCTATCAAGAATAGAACTCATGCTTATTATAGTTGGCACCGTAATCAGGACGGATATGCTGTGGAAGCTGATAAGATATGGGTTAACAATCGTATATGGAATCCAGTTGATGAGTCCATGGTAGCCAAATCATGATGATATACAAGAGATTTTCTTTCATTTTCCTCGTCGGCATTGTGTAATTGATGCCTTGGTCTGTAACTAATAAATTTCGTCATTTCAGGATCTTGCTGTTTCATGTGTACAATGTCCATCCTGGGATGTGGCAGAAGAGGCCTTGTCGTAAAAGAAAATTGAAAGATATATATTAATTCATAGTTACTCACTTCTCCAAACATGAATGTGATTGAGGTTGTCAAATCTGACTTGCAAACGTAATTCTAAGCCTTGCAAATGTGTTTCTAAATGAGACATATAGAGGCAAAGCAAGCTGTTGTGCGTACAGTTTCCAAATGTAGCTGGTGACATATAGTATGTTAACAAAACATATCATTGTAAGGTAGAAAAGGCAATATCAGGGTACTAAGTGACAAATTTTCTTTCTTGCATGAAATCCAGGTAGTACTCCATTTTATACTACAGGTAGGTGTGGCAAAATGTTTCAAAGAAAACAGTGAACCACCCATATTATCCATTAAAAATAGGTTGGATAATGAACTTTTTAAAAACGGGTTAAATATGGATAAGAACAATATTATCCATTTAGAAAATGGATAACCAATAAGTCTAACTTTTACATTTGTAAAGCCTCAAATTGGGAGTTTCTCAAGTTAGGAAGACTAAGAATTCTCTCAAAAGTGATCATATGCAATAAGTCATGGATAATATGGGTAACTCATATTATCCGTCAGTTAACCCGTTTTTTGTCCGTATTAAACATGGGCCGGGTCGCATAATTGATTCGTTTTTTATTACCTGTTTTCGACTCGAACTATATCCGATCCGACATGCCCCTTTGACACTCCTAACTACAGGCTACAATGTAACTGCCTATTTACCCTTTACAATGTTAAAGGTTCTTCTTGTCACCCAATAGTTCAAAGATGTCGAACAAAAACCAGACTTTTCGGTTATCTTCACATCTGAACTTGTCAATTCTGGTCAATTCAGTAGTCTGTTTAGACTTGATTTGGAAGAATTAATTTTGAAAAGTAATCATATTATTGTAGTTCTTAAACCCCGTAAGTTAGAGCTATTATAGTAGAAATGACACCAATTTAGCCTGTGCATCATGAATTTAAGAATTATAGTAGTCACTCTAAAGGGTTGATATTTAAAAATTAGCCAGTACATTATGAATTTCAATTTTTCATATCCTGAAATTAAGATTTTTAATTTAAAATTTTCAGACAAAATAAATCTCACCTAATCTCTAAACATCATCAATGGCTATCTGTGCACTTGCCCCGCTATTATATGATTGAAATTAAAGGAAGGAAATACAAGGAAAGAAAGTAAAGGATGGAGATTTAATTTTTATGAAAAACGTTTGTGCTCGAAACCAAGCCCTTCGTGTTAGAGCTATCAATATGGGTGGAGCTGGGCTAGCCACCCTAGCCTACGTGGACTTTAGCAAATAGCAATTGACGAGCTGGGCTGGGCTGCTCATCATTCGGACGTGCATTATAATGGCCAGCCCCACTCTAGCCTTATGTGTATTGCGGGCTGGCCCATCATTATTTAAAATATAATTTTATATTTTTTTCTTTAAGTTCTAACCTAAAAAGGGATAAATATTTAAAAGTTAAAAAAAATTATTGGAAAAAATTCACAAAACTTAATACTAACTTTTTATTTTGTTCCAATATATCACAATAAACACTAAAAAGGTAAAAGACAAGACTATATTTCATTCACTAAAAGTCAGAACGCAAAACAAATTATCGAAGAGAACGTCCATGACGCTTATGGGATATCCAATACATCGTCTTTATCAAACGTTGAATCCGCTCGCGAGAAGTATGTCTTAACATCTTCACTTTCATCTACATCTACAATTCATATGCAATATTAATTAGTTAAATATTAAGAATATTAAATTTTAAAAACTAATTAACATTTTAAGCCTTTGATATTTTAATATGACAAGCTTAATAAACTTTAAGCTTGTGATACTCTTCTTGTTATTTTTAGCATCATATACTTTTATATTTTATATATTTTAAATATATTTATTAAGCCCATATATTTTATCAAGCCCACGGGTTGGTCCAGCTTAGCCTCTCTCAAGCATTACGGGCCACGGGCTTACTCGGACTGGGCTTTCAAGCCTCATTTTGTAAATGGCCTCCAAAAGTTCTAACATAACCCTGTTAAATAATGGGCTGGGCTAGCCCAAGGGGCCAAACCTATAAGAGATCTTTTCATTCATATACACTATTGGAAACTTTATTACCCTAAATGTTTATGTTTAGTAAATTACCCTACCTACATAAGTTTTGTTTACAAAACATATACATTCCACCTTAAAAGGCTCTCAATCCATTATTAGTGCTTCAATTAAGGGATTTAGTTACAACTTTACTTTTTTTCTCTTCTTCACTAAATCACCAAAAATACTAACAACTGCATCACTAAATTCGAGTACAATTTTGGAACTAGCAGCACCATCCTTGTTGGTTGAAAGCGATAATGATATTTTCTGAAAAGAGTATTTATCTCTGATGTCCAACTTGGTTATCCAAGTCTCGTTTTTCACCCAAGAGATTAAGGGATCAAATTTTATTTTTGGATATGGACCCTTGTAGATCATGTTGAGGTAAACTATAACATCATTAAACACAGTTTGCACTTCCTATGTGACATCTTGCATTTTGCATTTATATTTAAAACTCTGCTCTGGGAAAAATATCGAGGAATTTGAACTCCCTTTTGTAACGACCCCGTCGGTCGTTTCATGAGTTACCTCTTTGTTCCTCCATTTCTACTTCTTTATGTCTTGTTCAATTGTATTATGTGGCATCGGGTTGGTTGTTTCGGGTTCGGGATGGTTTTGGAAAGGAATGAGGCACTTAGTCTCTTTTGAGTGAGCTTAAGTTGAAAAAGTCAACCAGATGTTAACTTATGTGAAAAAGGTCTTGAATGTGAATTATGATGGTTCGGATAGCTTCGTTAGGTGATTTGGGACTTAGAAGCGTGATTGTCACAACCCAAGTTCACAAATCATGAACATGTCGTGATGGCACCCAGTCCCCATGACTAGGTCAGCCTAACACGTTGCGGAATATACTAGTTTATGAACATTTAATAAGAATTAGCGGAAAATAAGATAAAAGGGATGTAATCCGTGTCGCTTGGCACATACACCCTTCAAATACACTATATAAAACACCACCAAGATCCGGAATCCCACGGGTAACACAGACTAAAAGAGAACATACAACTGTAGCTCTATGTGTAAAGAGTATCTAACAACGGAATGAAGGAAAAACATCCACTAGCACTAATAGAATAGAAGGAAGGCCTCCGGATCCGCGGTATCATACCTCGAGGTCTCCCAAAGCGCTGCTCAATCACCTGATATGAGCCTGTCCTGATGTACCGCACAACAAAAGTGTGCAGAAGAGTAGCATGAGTAAACCACGGCGGTACTCAGTAAGTGCCAAGCCTAACCTCGATGGAGTAGTGACGAGGAAGGTCAGGGCCCTACTGAGAGAAAAATAATATAATGATAATAACAACAATAAGCAGTTTAAATGATAAAAATTCCGAGATAACGACAATAAAGTGATCACTGCAATCGTCTACAATAAAATAACAATAAGTAACAAACACAATCAATAACTCAGGATCTCCGGGAATCGAACCCGCAGTCCCTACCAATAACGCGGGATCTCCGGGAATCGAACCCGCAGTCCCTACCACATCAAATAAAGAAAAGACACACAGAGAGAATATAATATGTTTAACTACAACTTCACCGAAACTAGTACTAACAATTTATCAAGAATTTCAAGTAAGTCGACTAGGCAATTAAACATGTCGAATCCTAGCTAATCATGCTTTTCTAACTAATACAAGGTAAAAATAACGCTTTTATCAGCTAAGAGCAGGAATATCACTAATCGGACAATTCAAGTAAAATGTGTGTTGCAACAACCAGCGCATGTACGCGCCCGTCACCTCGCATACAAGGCATTCAAACTATCACATAATATCCTAGGGGTGGAAGTTCCCTCACACGAGGTTAGACAAGCCACTTACCTCAACTCCGGTACAAAACCGCTAAGAAACAACTCTCTTGCCGCAAATGTCGGCCTCCACAGGTGTAGTATCTGATAAAAACCAATAGAATCACATCAAAATAGGCCAATTGGGCATTACCTAATCAAAACAACTCAAAATACACCAAAACCCACGAATTGCCAAAATCTAACTTTCGGTACGCTTATCAAAAAATCACGAAAGTTATATATTCGGGTTCCTTATCTCAATACGAGTCCGTGCATATAAATTTTATCGAAATCGGACTTCGTTTGCCCATTCAAATCAAAGATTTTATAAAATTTGGGCATAGGGCTCAAACCCACCTTTAATCCTCCATTTTCAGTGAAATAATCACGGATTTCATGATAAACTAACAAATTAAAGTCAAGAAACTTACCCCCGATGATTTCCCGATGATATCCCAGCGTTTCCCCTTCAATTTCCTCTCTTGGAGCTCAAAAATGGCATTTTTGTGTTTGGGGGTCGCGGCTGTTATGTTCTGAACTTAAGCTCACTGCCAGACCCCATTGCTCATCGCGTTCGCGATGGGCTTCACGCGACCGCGATGACTCGCTCAGCTTCTTCTTCGCGAATGCGACGCCATCCCACGCATCCGCGATGTATTGCCAAACAGAACCCTCGCGAACGCGGCTCTCCCCACGCGTTCGCGATGAATAAAAATCCCAAGCCGCCCACTTTACTCTTCGCGGACGCGGCCCACCTGGACGCGAACGCGATACGTCCCAGGCCACAACTACGCGAACGCGATCTCCACTACGCGAACGCGATGACCAACCTGACCAGGCCTACGCGAACGCGGCACGTGCCTCGCGAACGCGTAGATCAAATTTCTACTGCACTGCTGCTGCATTTTCTGCAGATTTTCCAAGTTCCAAATGCCCGTTTGATGGTCCGAATTCATCCCGGGGCCCCCGGGACCCCAACGAAAACTACCAACATACTCCAAAACATGATACGAACTTATTCCAGTCATAAGAACACGTCTAACAACATCAAAACCCATAATTCACATCGAATTCAAGCCTAAATTTCTTAAAACTCTCTGAATTTCACATCCGACCTAAAACCCGACCAAACGACGTCCAAATGACCTGAAAATTTGCGGACATATCCAAAATCACATAACGAAGCTACAGAAATTATCGAAATTTCATTCCGACCCTCGGATCAAAATCTCACCTATCGTTCGGATTCGCCAAAATTTCAAATATCGGCATTTCAAGCCTAATTGAGCTACGGACCTCCAAAATACATTCCGAACGCGCTCCCAACCCCGAAATCTCCTAACAGAGCTAATGGAACCATCGGTTTTCCGTTCCGAGGTCGTCTTAATACTGTTCCGGCTACGGACCATTTTCTAACTTTAAAGCTCTCATTTAGGGACTAAGTGTCCCAAAATGCTCCAAATTTCAGAATCGACTCTCCCGGCAAACCACAATAGAAGAAATAAAGTTAGGGAAACAGTTAAATTGGGGATTGAGGCGTAATTTTCCAAAATGACCGGTCGGGTCGTTATAGTGATCGGAATGTCTTTTGGAGGTTCGAGATAGATTTAGTCTTGAATTGGCAAAATTGAAATTTTGGCGTTTTCCGATTGGTTGTAGAAATTTTGATATCGGGGTCATAATGGAATTCTAGTAATTGGAGTAGGTCCGTTGTGTCATTTGTGACGTGTGTGCAAATTTTCAGGTCATTCGGGTGAGGTTTGATAGACTTTTTGATTGTTTGCGGAATTCAAAAGTTTTTGGAATCCTTAGGCATGAATTCGAGGGTGATTTGGTGTTTCGGCGTCGTTTTGAGTGTTCCAGGGATTGATAAAAGTTTGAATAGTGGTATGTGACTTGTTTGTCCTTTTGGTTGAGGTCCTGATGGCCTCGGGATAATTTTGGATGGTTATCAAGAAGCCTGGGAGTTGGAGTTTGCAACTGAAGCTGATGAGTTTCTATCATAACTGCATCTGCTGATTGGGGACCGCAGGTGCGAGCCGCAGAAGAGGCGTATCGATCGCATAAGCGAAGGCCAACTGGTAGGCGAGCATCGCAGCTGCAGAGGGTATGTCGCACCTGCGAGCCCGCAGATGCAGTGTCTTGATTGCATGTGCGGAATGAGTGTGTAAGTGAAAGCGGACTTTAAGTCGCAGGTGCGGTATTGGACCGCAGATGTGAAATCCCTGGGCAGAACATATAAATTCTTGCCTTCGCGAATTTTAGGCCGTTTCTCACCATTTTTGCTCGGCCTTGGAGTTTTTTGAGAGAGATGTAAGAGGGAATTCAAGGGAATTTCGTGGAGGTAAGATTCTTGGAACTAAAAGTTGTTTCTATGATGATATTTTACTGATTAGACATGGAATTTATGGAATTTATGGAAATTGGTGGTTAAAATTGGGGGTTTAGGCTTTGAATGGAGACTTTGAATTAGGGATTTGAGGAATCGTTTGTGATCGGATTTTGATGTATTTGGTATGTATGAACTTGTGAGAGTGTAACAATTCTAGTTTTGTGATTTTTATCGCATTTCGAGACGTAGGCCCGGGGGCCGAGTTTGAGAAAATTCAGGATTTTGGTCTAAATTGATAATTTTCGTATGGGTTTCATTCCTTTAGCGTATATTAATGATAATATATTGATGTTGGTTAGAGTCGGAGCATTTGGAGGCCGAATTGAAAGGCAAGGGCATTACGGGCTAGAATTTTGGCTTGGCTTGAGGTTAGTAATGCTTCCAAACTTGGTTCTGAGGGTTCAAAACCCCGAACTATGTGTTCTATGATTGCTATTGAGGTGACTCAAATGCCAAGTGGTGGGCGTATGGGCGTGCGCCGTTAGAATTGCGGCCTAGATCATTCCATGGCAGCACTTAGTGACTCTTTACTGATATATGTGTTGTATCTATGTGATTAAGTCAATGAGCTTTATATCATGATAATAATCATGTTAAGCCTTCACGCTAATATTGTTGAGACCCGAGAGGTCATTTATTGTTGTCATATCATTAGCTTCATGGATATTCTATGCTTAGTCATGTTCATGCATATCATATAAACTCCCCGTATCGAAGGATATACTTTGTGTATTGTCTTACAGCCCCCCGAAATGTTATTGCAAAAGTTATTGTTATACCTATTTTAACCGGATCGAATTAGAGTATAACATATTGCCAATTTTTGAATTCATTAATAACTAGAGAGTCGCCACCCAATTATTTTAAAGGTGAATTAGGACACCTATTTCAACTAAGTGATGTAAAGTTAAACTTCGTTGAAGTCTATTAAATGTGAGAGATTCTAAGGTACGGATTCAAATTAACTTAAGGGGAAGGTATGAGGCACCCCTCAAGATCCGCATAAGACGCAGTTACCTTCGGACTTAGTGTAATCTAACTAAAGCTTTGTAAGACCACTAGGCTATAATAGTAAAATATATGTACATCAGTGAAAACTCAAAATTTTGTTTAAAAAAAGATTTTAACTCCAAAGGACACTAAACCAAAATGGGTAAAGGCTTAATAAGACGTCACTTTCTCCAAAAAGGTGAAACTTGAACTAATAAAGTTTACAAAGCCAAATGTGTTTTTCTTCCTATTCGTTTGAAGATAGGCAAAGCATTATATTAATTTAAAGGACAATCAAATTCCAGCATGATAAGAAAAATACTTGGTAAGGAAATTTTTTAATTGGACTAAAGCTAAGACCAACCCATATTGACTTAATTATTGTTCAATTTAACTGATTTCCTAAGCACTGCTAGAACGTTATGTGTTAGTAGAATTACTAGTTTGATTTTTAACTATATCCATTACCTTTGCAGGCTCATGCAAGAACTAATTAGGAATAATAGTAAATAAAATATATGTAGTAAGACAACAATTAATAGAATTGGAAGCAGAATAATAGTTATAATCCTTCCCCTTTTTAGGGAGGCCAAAATTAACTTTGGTATTTTCTTTGTCTCCATCCAATACGAATAGTTAGATCTACAAAAGAGAAAATATAGTAACGACAATGCAACGATGGTGACTTCATGGCTGCAACGAGTCTCGTATTGAGACTCAAAATTGCTCCGAAGTGTACATGAAAAAAGAAGAAGAAGAGAATAAGAATTAGAAAATAGGAAATTCAATTCCAACTACTTTATGAAATGATGAAACTTATAAGACATAGTATTAATTTGACATAGAAAGGTTTTAAACAAGTCAACAAACCTGCATATATCTAAAACTTAACAAAACTTCAAGCAACATTTTTAACAAATATCTTTAAACATGGTCATTACAACATGAAGGGATAAACTACGTATATGGCATTCCGAACGTGAAAGAATGATCTTACACCATGGCTCCTAAACTAATAAGTGAACTTAATAGTAAGTTTAATATCTATAGCAGTGACATTTTATACAAATAATTCATCCAACTTATGTAAGACAAAGAAAGACTTCCTATAGTCAGTTTCCATATCATACTAATCTAAGCATGAAAGAGATTTAAAGCAGGGTATTTAACTATAGATTATACACTTAGCATGTACTTATAGATATATATTCTTAAGTACTAGTTCTATTCTTAGAGCTAAACATCTACTATTTTATATTTTTATATAAAGAAATGAGAAGGTATATTTCTGTACTTTAAAGAAGCAAAATAAGCCACGTGAAGTAAGTAGGGAGAAACTATCATTTAGAGTAACAAAATTTCTCATAATATGATTGCCTGATTATAAAATTTCTCATGGTTTCTGCTCTTAGATTATTCGTCATACTTCTTAACAGGTAATGCAGCTAGAACAAACACATATCCTAAGTACACTGTCCGAACAATTTTACCGACTAAGATTACATCAGTTTAGGCCAAGCGGAAGATTTATTTAAAGTCATAGGCACATTAAATATGCTTTCTAGTAAAATAATATCACTAAATCAGTAGATTTGGATGTACCAAATTGACATGGACTCCATTTACATACTTGGTGAAAATTCTTATTATGCTCTTAATACAATGCACTTCTTCACTAACATAGTAATAATTTAACAAAATAAGATCAGCTATAGGCATGATTTCTGTGAGTTGGACAATGTTATCCTTAAAATTAGTACCCTTAGCGATCACATAAAACTTGCATCATGCTTCCTTAGAATTAATTTTCAGTTAACAAAGAGAAATCCTATTGAACAAGGTCTGTAGTGAAACTGCGTGGTGACAATTTTTTACTCAAACAAGATTATATTAGCTAAAATCTCTTCAATGAGTCATTTAAATTCTATTGGCATAAAATCTAAAACTATAAACTAAATGTGATTCTTAACAAGCTTTAAAGACATGGAACTATTCATTTATAGCCAATAGACGTGGTTCCTAAGGCAAACGAAACTTAACATACTGATAAACATGAAAGCATGATTTCAGATAAATTTTTGCACTCATATCTAGTCAAAGGTATAAGAAAGTGATTTCTCCTTTTTACTATTGATATCTGTCACGAATTATACGCAATAGAACTTAAAGACTTCAAAGTTCTAGTTCAACAAAAATATAGTTAGCGTGTCATATTATTCAAGATTTTGTTTCAACATAATCCTTTAAAAGATATATGATTCCAAGTAAAATAAATTTCAGCACATAAATGTAAAACTCTAAGTCAACAAAGCAGAGCACATACAATATTATTTTTTTAACAAAATCCAAAATCAATTCTCATATTCAGGATCTTTATACATGAAGAATAAATAAAATAAAAATGAAACTTAGATGAATCTACTTCCGTCATTAAAGACTACGACACTTATGCACAACAAAAAAAACATAATAAAACTTAGGTTATGATCTAACCTTTTATGGAGCAGGAACTGGAGCTTGTGAGGCTTCAGATCTATTCCCTCCACGTAACAAGATCAAAACTTGGTGTTATCAAACCAGATAGAAACTGAGATTGCAGAAAAGAAAAGAGTTGATTGTTGACTCGGTTTGGCAGTGTTCAAACTATATTTCAGAGGATTCTTCCAATTTCCCCCCCTCCCGATCCTTTGGCCTGAGAGTTGAGGAGTATTTATAGGAGAAAACTAGGGTTTTAGAAGCGGGAATTGAATGATCCATTCGAAATTCAAAATGCTCGTTCAAGATCCGTCCAAAATATGACAGAAAGAAGATCAACAAAATCGTCCTCTTACTTCAGAGATACATCGATTTTGGTCAATATTTGACATAAATATTTTTTGCTTTTCAGTAAGAGATTTGAATACATAAAAGAAAAGAGAAGACTTTGCTAAAATAGGAGGGACACACATTTTCCATGGATGAAACAAAAGAAAGTTTTGGTACAAAAATGAAAGAAAAAGCCTGCTGGCTTTGAGATTAGAGGCGACCTACTTTGTCTCTAGGGTTAAAAAAAATGAAATGTTAGACGTTGGATCAAGAATAGAGGGCTATAATTAAGGATCTAGAGAATTTCATGGGTTTTGGACTTATTTATCTGATTGGGCTTAATTTATGGATTTGTCATTGTTGACTTGGGCTACTTCCTAACTCCAAATGGGTTTAGTTTAGGTAGGTTTGGACTTTGATTTTTGTAAAATTCAATCCTTTCTTCTCTTTGTTTCCTTAGTTTTCTTTTTTGAATAATTTGGACATAATAATAACAATAATAATAATAATAGGCACATAGATTATTTTAAGTAGTTAATTTATATGAGTAAAATATAATATTTTAATAGTAATGACAATATTAATAATAATAATTATGGTACTACTATTAAAAATAATTATAATAATAATTAGTAACAATATTGTTAATAGTGATATTAATCATAAAAGTAATATATTTATAATAATGGTAATAGTAATCATAAAATAAATAATAATACACTATTAGAGCGTTAATGACCAAGAAGCGCAAGGAAATTAAATAAAAAAAGGTGGGACAAAATTGGATGTCAACAGCTGCCCCTCTTTGACCGAAAATGATAAAAGAGCTTTCGGGAAAAGAAATTGACATAACAACCAATTTTGTCCCGACTGAATTGGTGTGGATATGAATGAGTAAAGTTGGATTTCATAGGACATTTTTGGGAAGTCGCCATTGAACCACAATTTTTGAGATGTCTATATATCTCGGGCTTTAAGAGAATTTGGGCATATGCAGTTCTATCGAATAAGATTTATGGTGAGACTGAGTTGAAATGATTTGCTACTCAAAGATGGACACAGTAAAATTTACGTGAATTTTGAATAACCACGAGAATGCGGGAATGTAGTTGGGAGCAGATCTTCGACCTCTTGTTGACGAGTTTAATTCCACCTTCAGCAATTACCCCAGTTCACTGCTTAGATTATGATCCACGATTTGATTGAGCTTTAATTTTGTCTCCACATGAAATGCCACAAGCTAAAGATAAATATTAGCGATAAATAGATATATGTAAATATATCAGATTGAAAGAATTTACTCTCGTAACCTATGGTTGAAAAGATAAATCCACATGCACGTCCACGTTCAGTATCTAATGAAGAATCAAATAACGTCCACATCGAATGAATTTGAAAGAAAGATAAATTCACGATCATATCCACATCCACGTCAACGTCCACATTAAAAGAAGCGAAATGCTTAAAATTGTTGGTTTAGAAGCGTAATCCACATCCACGATTAGGAAAAAGTGTTGAATAATGTCCATATTGAAAGGAGTTTAATCCACGTCTATGTCCATTTTCATATCCACAAAATGCCACAAGATAGAAAAATATTAGAAATAAAATATAGAAATAATTTGGATTTAGGAGAATTTACGCTCATAACCCTTGGTTGGGAATAAAAATCCACATCCAAATCCACAATTAAAATTTGAGAAAAGTTGAATAGCATCTATGCTGAAAGAGTTTAAAGCAACGTTCATGATCCATGTCTACGTTCACATCCACATCAATAATCCCGTCCACGATCACGTCCGACATCTAGATCAATGTTCACGAAGAGGAGTTGAGTTTGAATTGAATCTACATCTTTGTACAAATCAATATTGAACCTGTCTCATCAAAGAAAAATTGTGAGTTTAAAAAAAATCGGTTGACTTGTGCTCATTTGGGGAACTTAATGCTTAAGCGGCTCTCGTCTTGATCAATATCCATATGCTTCGACACTTCCACCATACATGTATGCTTTTCCAAGGATTTTTTGTAGTAAGTGACAAAATGCTTTTGAATCGCAGAGTAGCACAACTTAGATGACTTAGATTAAAAGACTCTACTTAACAGCTCTAATGATATAAAAGATTGCGACAAGCTAAGTTTAAACTTATCATTCTCCGAGATAGACCTGTACAAAACACTACTTAAAATCTCAAGATTCTTTAACTCCAACTATGTGATAATTCTAAAGAATTGCCCCAATTTCGATTCTAAAGATACTAAGTTTTGGCATAGAAAAATAATGGAAGCTTTGAAGGCTATATAACTGACTCGAAGAAAACTTTTCTTAAATTTCGAGTTCTCAAGGTGTTTTATTCTAAGTAGTTGGAAGGTGAGAAATTTTAAAAGAAATATTAAGGAAAATATTTGATTAAATAAAAATAATCTGCCCCAGTTTCTAGTCCCAGGGCACTTGATTTTAAATGGAGCATGTACAGATTTTGGAAGATTAAGAAAATAGTTTTGGATTGGTTTTAAAACTTTTCCCCTGTTTTGGTGCTAGAAAAATTGGTTTTGAACGAAAACTATTATGAAATTAGGGAAATTGAGAAGTATTTTTGGATAGGTTACCAAAGAAACTGCCCCAGTTCCTGGTACTAGCACACTTGGACTTGAATAATGAAAAGGTCGAACTCTTGCATAGAGCTTCCTGTGTATCTAGTCAGGACGAGGACCAAGTCAAAATATAGTTCGACAAACTAAGGGCGTAAGAAGTTTTAAATCAAAAGGGGCCGAACCCATCACGGGCTGCCTGCGTATTCTTGTCAAGAGGTGCCGAGACAGAAATGAGGCCAAACGTAGTTCAAATGAAAGAGGGGATTTAAAAAATTTTATAATAAAGGGGCCGAACCCAGATTAGGCTGCCTACGTATCCAATAGGAATCAGGCCAGACGTAGTTCATTACATGAAAATGGAATTCTAACTTAGATGGTCGTAACAAAACATAGAGGCGACATGACAAAAATAGGTTCTAACTTATGCCTCCGGCCAATTACAAAAGAAATTCATGACTTAAACTACTGAAACTCCCGGCGAACCGGGGCTGAGATGCAAGTCCAATTCTTCAAAACAGGTCCCGGTTCGACAGTACGTACAGTCGGTGTTTCAGCAATATCTTCAAATACTATAACACGGTCATCTTCTTCTCCTACAAACAAGTTTTTTACACCCTCTATAATATCATCACATGAAATCTCAACAGGTACATTTCATTTACTACATTTCAATTCACTGGTCCCGCATTTGATTGGTGGGAGGAGTTTGAGAGGCGTAGGCCTGCAAGAGCAGCACCTCTCACATGGCAGCAGTTCTCTACTCTCTTTCTAGAGAAATATGTACCTCGGTCTCGTCGCGAGGAGCTACGTCGCCGGTTCGAGTGGTTGATTCAGGGCGACATGTCTGTGACTCAGTATGAGCTTAGATTCACTCAGTTGGCTAGGCATGCCACATGGATGATCCCCACTAATAGGGAGAGGATCGGGAGGTTCATTGATGGCCTCAACTACTCTATCCGTATTCTTATGACCAGCGAGCGAGTTCTGTCATCATCGTTCGAGCAGGTTGCTGATATGGCACGCTCCATTGAAGCGGATCGTCGCCGAGAGAGAGAGAAGTGGGAGGCCAAGAGGCCTCGCGGTTCTGGTTTCAGTGGTGCTCCATCTAGAGGGCATTCCCGGCAGAGCAGAGGTCGCTCATCTAGACCTTCTCATTCAGGCCGCCCAGAGCAGAGCGGAGGTTCTTATGGTCGTGGTCGACAGGGGTTTCAGCAGGGTCGGTCATCACTTAGTGCCCTCCCAGCCCAGAGTGCAACACCTACTTCTCCAGCACCAGGTGCATGTTATGAGTGTGGTGAGTTTGGCCACATGAGGAGACATTGCCCTCGACTACGTAGGGGCAGGACTCAGCAGAGGGATCAGCCCTCCTCTTGAGCACCATCTCAGTCTAGTAGAGGTGGAGGTCAGTCTTCTCGTGGTTGCCCCAGGGGCGAGGAGAGATCTGGTGGAGGCCAGGCGCGATTCTATGCACTTCCTGACAGGCGTGATGCAGTTGCCTCCGATGCAGTGATTACAGGTATCATTTCTGTCTGTCACAGAGATGCCTCTGTTCTATTTGATCCAGGGTCCACATATTCATACGTGTCCTCTTATTTTGCACGTCATTTGGGTGCGACTCGTGGTAGTCTTGATTTACCTGTTCATGTATCTACCCCCGTGGGTGATACGATTGTTGTGGATCATGTCTATAGATCCTGTGTTATATCTATTGGGGGTCTGGAGACCCAGGCCGATTTGTTATTGTTGGGTATGGTGGACTTTGATGTTATATTGGGTATGGACTGGTTGTCTCCGTACCATGCTATATTGGACTGTCATGCTAAGACAGTTACGTTGGCCATTCCTGGTATTTCTCGGATTGAGTGGCGGGGTTCGACCGATTTCGTCCCTAGCCGTGTTATTTCGTTCTTAAAAGCTCAGAAGATGGTTGAAAAAGGGTGTTTATCGTACTTAGCTTTTGTGAGAGATGTGGGAGCCGAGTCTCCTAGCATTGATTCTGTACCTGTTGTGAGGGATTTTCCAGATGTATTCCCCTCAGACCTGCCGGGCATGCCGCCGGACAGGGATATTGATTTTGGCATTGACTTGGTGCCGGGCACTCAGCCTATATCCATTCCTCCTTATCGGATGGCACCAGCTAAGTTAAAAGAACTGAAAGAGCAGCTTCAAGAGCTTCTGGATAAGGGTTTCATCCGCCCTAGTGTGTCTCCGTGGGGTGCGCCGTATTATTTGTTAAAAAGAAAGATGGTTCCATGCGAATGTGTATTGATTATAGGCAATTGAACAAAGTGACAGTGAAGAACAAGTACCCTCTACCGCGCATAAATGATTTGTTTGATCGGTTACAGGGTGCGAGGGTGTTTTCTAAGATCGATCTTCGTTCAGGCTATCACCAGCTGAAGATCAGGGACTCGGATATTATGAAGACTGCATTCAGGACCCGATATGGTCATTATGAGTTTCTTGTGATGTCTTTTGGGCTGACCAACGCCCCAGCAGCATTTATGCATCTGATGAACAGTGTGTTCGGGCCTTATTTGGATTCATTTGTGATTGTGTTCATTGATGACATTCTAGTCTACTCCCGTAGTCAGGAGGAGCATGCTCATCATTTGAGTATTGTGTTGCAGAGATTGAAGGAGGAGAAGCTATATGCTAAATTCTCCAAGTGCGAGTTTTGGCTCGAGTCCGTAGCATTTCGGGGACATGTGGTGTCTCGTGATGGTATTCAGGTTGATCAGAAAAAGATAGAGGCGGTGCAGAGTTGGCCTAGACCGTCCTCAGCTACAGAGATCGGGAGTTTTCTTGGCTTGGCGGGATATTATCGCCGGTTTGTTCAGGGATTTTCATCCATTGCTTCTTCATTGACTAAATTGACCCGGAAGGGTGCACCATTCGTGTGGTCGGATGAGTGCGAGGAGAGCTTTCAGAAGCTCAAGACAGCTTTGACCACAGCTCCAATGTTAGTATTGCCATCAGCTTCAGGTTCATATACTGTTTACTGTGATGCCTCGAGAGTGGGGATAGGTTGTGTGTTGATGCAGGAAGGTAAGGTGATTGCTTATGCTTCTCGGCAGTTGAAGCCACATGAGAAGAACTACCCTGTTCATGACTTGGAGCTAGCCGCCATTGTTCATGCCTTGAAGATTTGGAGGCACTATTTGTACGGCGTGTCTTGTGAGGTGTATACCGACCATCGTAGTCTCCAGCACTTGTTCAAACAGAAAGACCTTAATTTGAGATAGCGGAGATGGCTAGAGTTGTTGAAGGATTATGACATTACTATATTATATCATCCGGGTAAGGCCAATGTGGTGGCCGATGCTTTGAGCCGGAAGGCGGTCAGTATGGGGAGTTTGCATATATTCCAGCTGAGGAGAGGCCATTTGCTTATGATGTTCAGGTGCTAGCCAATCGGCTAGTGAGGTTAGATATTTCGGAGCCCAGCAGGGTATTGGCTTGTGTTGTATCTCGGTCATCTCTATATGATCGTATTCGTGAGCGCCGGTATGATGATCCACATTTGGCTGTCCTGAGGGACAGAGTTCAGCATGATGATGCTAGAGATGTCACCATTGATAGTGACGGCGTATTGAGGATGCAGGGCCGGATATGCGTGCCCAATGTTGATGGCCTTCGTGAGTTGATTTTGGAGGAGGCCCATAGCTCGCGGTATTCTATCCATCCAGGAGCCGCGAAGATGTATCAAGATTTGAAACAACACTATTGGTGGAGAAAGATGAAAATGGACATTGTCGGACATGTAGCACGGTGCCTCAACTGTCAGCAGGTTAAGTACGAGCATCAGAGGCCCGGTGGTGTATTTCAGCGCATTGATATTCCTGAGTGGAAATGGGAAAGGATCACCATGGACTTTGTTACTGGACTCCCTCGGACGGCGAGGAAGTTTGATTCTGTATGGGTGATTGTGGATAGACTGACCAAGTCAGCTCACTTTATTCCAGTTAGCACTACCTACTCATCGGAGCGGTTGGCGGCGATCTTTATTCGAGAGATTGTTCGGTTGCATGGAGTCCCAGTGTCTATCATATCCGACAGGGGTACTCAGTTCACTTCTCAGTTTTGGAGAGCATTTCGGCGAGAGATGGGTACACGGGTTGAGTTGAGTACAGCATTTCACCCCCAGACAGACGGACAGTCTGAGCGCACTATTCGGATCTTGGAGGATATGTTGCGAGCTTGTGTGATTGATTTTGGTGGTTCGTGGGATGAGTTCCTACCACTTGCTGAGTTTGCCTACAACAACAGTTATCAGTCGAGTATTCAGATGGCCCCGTATGAGGCATTGTATGGCGAGCGGTGTAGATCCCCCGTGGGATGGTTTGAGCCTGGTGAGGTTAGATTGATAGGGACTGAGTTAGTCCAGGATGCTCTAGATAGAGCAAAGTTGATCCAGGAGAGACTTCGTACAGCACAGTCTCGTCAGAAGAGTTATGCGGACCGTAGAGTTCGAGAGTTGTCTTTCATGGTTGGTGACAGAGTATTGTTGAAGGTTTCACCTATGAAGGGTGTCATGAGGTTTGGGAAGAAAGGAAAGTTGAGTCCCAGGTACATTGGTCCTTTTGAGATACTTAGGAGAGTTGGAGAGGTGGCATATGAGTTGGCCTTGCCGCCCGGCTTATCCAGCGTTCATCCAGTATTCCATGTGTCTATGCTCCGGAAGTACATTGGAGATCCGTCTCATATATTAGACTTCAGTACCATTCAGTTTGATGGTGATTTATCCTATGATGTGGAGTCTATTGCTATTTTGGGTCGTCAGGTGAGAAAATTGAGGTCTAAGGAGATTGCATCAGTTAAGGTTCAGTGGAGAGGTCGACCCGTGGAGGAGGCCACTTGGGAGATCGAGCGGGATATGCGGAGCAGATATCCTCACTTGTTTGAGACTTCAGGTATGTTTCTTGACCCGCTCGAGGACGAGCGTTTGCTTAAGATGGGGAGAATGTGACGACCCGGCCCGACGTCACGAAAATTACCACCCCGTTATGTTGTAATTACATGGTTTATGCTTTTATATCAGTGTTAGAGTCTATCGGGTGAGTTAGGAGTGAATCGGATTGAAAATGAAGCATATAGCCTTTTTGAAGGAAACTTAAATAAGGAAAGTCAACCCGGAGTTGACTATTTGGTTAGAGGGCTCGGAATCGGATTCTGATGATTTGGTTAGTTCCGGGAGGTGATTTGTGACTTAGGGGAGCGATCGGAATTGAATTTGGAGGCCCGCTGTAGAAATAGGCTTGAATTGGCTAAGGTTGAATTTTGGCGAAATCCGAACGGTAGGTGACATTTTGATCCGGGGATCGGAATGGAATTCCGACAGTTTCAGTAGCTCCGTTAGGTGATTTTGGATGTGCCTGCAAAATTTCAGGTCATTCGGACGTCGTTTGGTCGGGTTTTTGATCGAATGTGTAATTTGGAAAGTTTTAAGAAATTTAGGCTTGAATCCGTGTGTAATTGGTGATTTTGATGTTTAGGATGGTGTTTTTATGATTGGAACAAGTTCGTATCGTGTTTTGGGGTATGTTGGTGGTTTTCGTTGAGGTCCCGGGGGCCTCGGAGTGAATCCGGACCATCATCCGGCATTTTGAAGCAAGAAAAGACCTGCTGTAATCTGCAGATCACTGGGCAAACTTTTGGCCTTCGCGTTCGCGAGGGCTATGCCGCGTTCGCGTAGGCTGGGATCAGGTGACTATCGCGTTCGCGAGGGTTGGCGTCGCGTTCGCGTAAGAGGAAGCTGGGAAGCATCGCGTTCGCGATGGTCTGGGACGCGTTCGCGTATAAGGAATTCGCAAGGCATCGCGAACGCGTGAGGCATGTCGCGTTCGCGTAGAGGAAAAGTCCGGGCTGGGGAGAATGGTCTTCGCGGACGCGTGAAGGAATGACGCGTTCGCGATGAAGAAGAGGAAAAAGGCATCGCGTTCGCGTGAGAGGCGTCGCGAACGCGATGAAGAAAATAGGCTGGCAGTGAAGTTAAGTTCAGAACAGAACCAGTCGCGGGTTTAATACCCAAAAACGCCATTTTTGAGTTCCAATAGAGGAAATTGACGGGAATTGCTGGTAATTCATCGGGGATTCGTTGGAGGTAAGTTTTGTGGCTTAATTACATCATTTTAACATGAAATCATGGGTTAAATTTCCTGTAAATGGAAGATTAAAGGTGGGTTTGAGCCCTAGGCCTAAATTAAAGAAAAACACTGATTTGAGTGGGCAAATGGAGTCCGATTTTGGTAAATTTTATATGCCTAGACTCGTATCGAGATGAGGGTTCCGAATATGTGACTTTTGTAATTTTTCGACAAGCATACCGAAAGTCGGGTTTTGGCAACTTTGGGAATTTTGATGTAAATCGAGTTATATTGATTGGGTGTCGTCCCATTGGCCTAATTTGTTGTGTTTCTACTGTATTTAATCAGATTCTACACGTGCGGAGCTTGATTCTCGTGGCAAGGGCATTGCGGAGTAGTCGTCGCGCCGTATTGAGGTGAGTAATAGATGTGGGTGATGACCAGCGGGTTCGAAACCCCAGTATACCACTTTGTGACGCTGTATAGCGGCGAGACACGCACACTCTTGAGAGTGCGGGGTCGATCATGAACTGGAGACCTATATATTAGTCCGACCTGTTGATATTGTATTATTGGCTATTCTCGAGCCGTTGAACCTCCTTCTCGGACGGTTGAGTATATTGTGGGCTGTGAGCCAGTTATTGGATCCCGCGAGGATCGTTATCATTGTCTTATCATATAGACATGCTAGTTTACTACTAGTCTGCAGCTATTTTTGTTATTATGCTAATTCCAATCTCTGGAACTTGATATTACTCTTTTCCAACTAAAAAATGATAAAAGAGTTTTCAAAAACTACTCTTGAGCCTGCGAGGCTGTATCTGCATATTAGCTGACTAGTAGTGGATCGGGCTGCGCGCGCAGCGAGATATATGTTGGATCGGACCGCACGCCGTAGGAATATCTCTATGAGATGTGCTTGGGCTGTAGGAGCCCTCCGAAGTCTGAACCCCCACCAGTGAGCACGGGTACCCAAAATTGGAGTCGGCTACGCGCCGTAGCGGTCATATCATGCATTGCATTGCATTTAGCTACATCTCGCTAGCTGTTATGCTATTTATTGGTATTTGTTGGTACAGGTACAGTGAATATTGATTCCGTGACAGGGTTAGCTGATTATAGCTTTACATAGTGCTTTATTACGGATTTCTTATCTCCGCTGCTTGTCTTACCCTTGTTTATTACCACCGAGTCCGGCAGTACTCATTTTACTCCCCGCACCTCGTGTGCGGATCCAAGTACCTCTCGACAGTGATCCGGTGTAGCTGTGCGAGGCGACATCCGTGGGATATACGAGGTAGCTGCAGAGTCCGCAGGACCCGATATTCCTTCATACTGTCTTTTGATTTTGTATTGACATTTCTTTCCGCACTTGGTATTTTTGTAAACCTTTATACACTTACGTTCAGTAGAGGCTCATGACTCTTGACCCTTGGTCTATGGGAGTTGATGTATTATGGGACTTGGTTCCCCGTTTTCGTTATATGTTTCGCTGTTATTTCATGAATTAATATGCCTAAATGGGCTAAAGTGAGCTTCTAGCTCCGTGGTTGATATTGATTGGTCAGGCTGGCTTAGCAATGTGCTGGGCGCCATCACGACCGGATTTGGGGTCGTGACACATATCCCTCCTTATTTCGCCACGTGTGCAATCAATAACAACATAGCAACACCTTTTATTTCGCCACACGTGCATCACAATATTCCCACCTTATTCCGCCACATGCGCAACCCACACATAAATATATAACATATCCTGCCTTATTACGCCGCATGTGCAAAGACATCAATAGCAACAACAACACGGCAAAGACCTTGTGTAAATCCCCAACAATAACCGCACGGCAGAGACCTCGTGCATCATGGTACCAACAACCACACAGTAACAATAGTATCCGAACAAGGGAAAATCAACAGCAGAAATAATAACCTCCCGACAAGGGATTCAACTAACTAATAAAGTCGCGGAACACCAAGGAAAAACACAATAACCTCAATGACAATCGAGGCGTAACAAACACATAACAACTACACGGATACCACAACAGTTGGACATATAATATAATTGCACAAGGTTACAGGTAAACTTACAATCAAGGAGTATTCAATAGTAAGGAAGTTAACATGAATCAAATAATTACCATTTAAGAAATATCAATTAATTATGAGATACCTATCTTTCTTCCAATTAAAACCGATTAATTATATGAGATATAACATTTATGAATTTTCAATTTAAAGGCGAGTAGTTAGGGCGGGCATTATGAATATAGAAGGGTACTTGTCTTTAGTTTAAACACATAAAAGTCCATTTAACAGCAGAAATAAATCAAGAAGAGCAACAAATATCAATCAAGACATGTAGAGGTGAAACTAATAACAGGGGACTTAATCGTATCAATATTATCTTCCTACTCGGTGAATTTCACAAGTCTAAGAACCTAAAAGGGACAATTTACCACAATTAAATCCGAGCACGCACTCGTCACCTCGCATACACGGACTACAATCAATAGAGAAGACTCAAATCCTAAGGGGAGGTTCCCCACACAAGGTTAGGCAAGATACTTACCTCAATCCGGCCAATTCAATACTCAATTTAGCTTTTCCTTTACCAATTCATCAATGCTTGACTCAATCTAGCCAAAAATAACTTGAATACGTCAAACAATGCAAGAGAAAACAATTTCAATTAACAAAACTATGATTCTTACACAATTTG
This sequence comes from Nicotiana noctiflora, assembly GCA_032618575.1. NCBI lineage: Eukaryota > Viridiplantae > Streptophyta > Magnoliopsida > Solanales > Solanaceae > Nicotiana > Nicotiana noctiflora. Next base: position 57,986 of record JASVEL010012855.1, read on the forward strand.
CAAAAAGTCAACAAACGTCAACTCCTCTGGCCCACACCTCGGAACCCAAAAAAAATTACAAAAACTGAACACCCATTCCGCTACGAGTTCACCCATACAAAAATTATCTAATTACGATACCATTTGGTCATTCAAATCATCATTTTGCATTTTTGAAAGATTTCATAATTTTCCCCAAATTTTCCTTTAGATTCTTATGAATTTGATGTTAAATCTAAGATATAATCACAAAATATAGTTGGAAAAGGATTAGAGACACTTACCCAATGATTTGCAGAAGTTTGGGTCTTTGGAAAATCGCCTATGGAGGTTTAGGTTTTGAGAAAATTGAAAAATGGGTGAAAATCCCGTCAAAAACCTCACTTAACAGGCCTCAGATGTCGCATTTGCGACCCAGGGTTCGCAATTGCGAACCCTTAGATATTGCGAACAAAAAAAGGCTGGCAGAGGTCGCATTTGCGACAAAAGGTTCGCATTTGCGAACTGGTCATCGCAAATGCGACAAAAAGTTCGCATTTGCGAACATAGCAGAAACCAGCAATTTTTCCTGACACGAAAATGAGCATAACTTCCTCATACGATGTCCAAATTCGATGATTCTTTTTCCTATGGATCCAAAATTTTGATACGGATCTAATGGTTCAAATAAAACTAAATTTGGATATCGTTTACTTAATATTATATCATTTTTGCTTGAAGAAACGATGACAAAGTATCCAAAACAAGCGCAACATAGCCTAAACCTATCCGAAACTCACCCGAGACTCCCGGGACCCCGTATAATCACACACACAAGTCATATAACCTAACACGGACTCGCTCAAAGCTTCAAATCATATAACACAATATCGAAACAACGAATTGAATCAAAATCAAGCTTATGAACTTCTAAATCTTCAAATAATTAACCTCATGCCGAAACCTTATCATTTCAACTCGGAATGACGCCAAATTTTGTAGAAAAGTCCAAAATGACATAACGGAGCTACAAAAACTTTCAGAATTAAATTCCAACCCTCAGAATCAAAATCTCACTATCGGACCAGAAACTTCAAAAATTTAAACCTCGGCATTTCAAGCCTAAGTAAGCTACGAACCCCCAAAATTCATTCCAAACATGCTCCCAACCCCAAAATCACCTAACGGAGCTAATGGAACCATCAGATTTCCATTCCGAAGTCGTTTTTATACTGTTCCAAATACGGACCATCTTTCAACTCTTAAGCTCCCATCTAGGGACTAAGTGTCCCAAAACACTCTGAATCCTAACACCGAACATCTCGGCAAACCAAAATAGCAGAAATGAACTTATGGGAAGCAGTTAACGAGGGATTGGGGCGTAAATTATAAAAACGACCGGTCAGATCGTTACAAGTATATATTGGTGAAACTTGTGTATTAGTAGCATCATGTGTCAGTTGTGTATATTGAATCTTTGAAGGAGCGATTGTGGACAGAAGGGGAGCATTTTGAGTGACTGAGTGAGTAAGTGGCACATTTTGAATTGGTTGAGGAGCGGTGAACTGATTTTCTCGATTAAGTCCATCCAAGTTTGGAGATGGTGGTATAGGCCTATTTTCGCGAATGCGATGAGGAGGAGGAGGAGTCATGTGAGGTGGAGTTTGAGAAAATGATCTGCTTTGTTGTACCATGTAGCTTAGTTCAGCAATCTTTTGTTCCAAACGAGCAATGACTTCCAAATGTGTTTCTGGGTCTCTTGAGGGGCGAGGGTCATCTGTTGTAGGTAGAGCGAGAGTTGGAATGGATGAAATAGCCACATCTACCAAATTCAAATCTGTATTGGATAGATTCCCTTCAGCCATCTGAGATACTAGTGGTAAATCTGCGACTGATCTCTTGCTTCTAGACCGCGTAAAATATGGATGCTCCGCCAGTTCCCCTTTAGCACAAGTCAACCTTCTCTTTTATGGAGAAAATAATTTTTTTTTTAAAATGGAAAAAAGAAAAATAAGAAAAAAGAAAACAAGTTAGTATGTGGAAATAAAATATTTTGCTTAAATATAAGCACGTTGTTGCACATAGCATGTTATTGCACATTATAACGTCCTAATATGCGAAGGACCTCATTGCGCCGGAGGTAGGCCTAACGATAATTTGAAGGATAATTATGTCATAGCGTGTCATTCCATAACTCGTATAAATTAACTTTATTCCTAAAGAAAGTAAAGTACAATGATATATTCTTTCTAATCACACTGAAGAATGAAATAAATACATGAAGAACGAAAGAAAATACAATATACATGGTTTCTAATATAAGTAAACTAAGCTCCTTTAAACCATTTGATGTGTCAACCACCTTTTGCAAACTTGAAAATTTTGTACCTGTCACAAAAGGTATAGTCTTAATCCCCCTCTTTTAATTAATTTAGAGAAAGTGGTCCACATAATGAACATATTTATCCTTCAAAATATGCACATAAGTTATGAAAATTGTCACTTAGGGTCGTAAACCCATTCGGACATTTGGTAAGGTTAGCTAATGGACTTAATACACCAAGGGTATTAAGTATCTTAGGCTTAAATGATGCATGAATCTTACAAAAGGTTTTGGCTTAGCTCTATCCTAGGTTTACTAGGAGTGAGTTTTTCTAGACTGGTCTGCTCTCAATTGGACAATCTTGAGAGTGGAAAGCTCGTGACTGTCGATTGCACCGCTGATCGACTTACCCACGAACTTTCCCCTAAAAGGTTTTTAAGTAGTGCACGGCCACAAACCACGTAACCGCTTAGTGTGTGAATTGTGTGAATTTTCCAAAAGTGGAGAAAGTGTAACGGAATGACAGTTATATAAAAACAATAATACATAGATAATTTTTATCAAGTAAAACAATTATGGCATGTAAAATAATTAAAGATTAATAAAGTAAGCACACAAGCCTTAATTAACTAAGTCCGTTATGGTTAGAACCTAAGTATTCCCCAGCAGAGTCGCCAAGCTATTATACCTATTTTAACCGGATCGAATTAGAGTATAACATATTGGCAATTTTTGAATTCATTAATAACTAGAGAGTCGCCACCCAATTATTTTAAAGGTGAATTAGGACACCTATTTCAACTAAGTGATGTAAAGTTAAACTTCGTTGAAGTCTATTAAATGTGAGAGATTCTAAGGTAAGGGTTCAAATTAACTTAAGGGGAAGGTATGAGGCACCCCTCAAGATCCGCATAAGACGCAGTTACCTTCGGACTTAGTGTAATCTAACTAAAGCTTTGTAAGACCACTAGGCTATAATAGTAAAATATATGTACATCAGTGAAAACTCAAAATTTTGTTTAAAAAAAGATTTTAACTCCAAAGGACACTAAACCAAAATGGGTAAAGGCTTAATAAGATGTCACTTTCTCCAAAAAGGTGAAACTTGAACTAATAAAGTTTACAAAGCCAAATGTGTTTTTTTCCTATTCGTTTGAAGATAGGCAAAGCATTATATTAATTTAAAGGACAATCAAATTCCAGCATGATAAGAAAAATACTTGGTAAGGAAATTTTTTAATTGGACTAAAGCTAAGACCAACCCATATTGACTTAATTATTGTTCAATTTAACTGATTTCCTAAGCACTGCTAGAACGTTATGTGTTAGTAGAATTACTAGTTTGATTTTTAACTATATCCATTACCTTTGCATGCTCATGCAACTAATTAGGAATAATAGTAAATAAAATATATGCAGTAAGACAACAATTAATAGAATTGGAAGCAGAATAATAGTTATAATCCTTCCCCTTTTTAGGGAGGCCAAAATTAACTTTGGTATTTTCTTTGTCTCCATCCAATACGAATAGTTAGATCTACAAAAGAGAAAATATAGTAACGACAATGCAACGGTGGTGACTTCATGGCTGCAACGAGTCTCGTATTGAGACTCAAAATTGCTCCGAAGTGTACATGAAAAAAGAAGAAGAGAATAAGAATTAGAAAATAGGAAATTCAATTCCAACTACTTTATGAAATGATGAGGCTTATAAGACATAGTATTAATTTAACATAGAAAGGTTTTAAATAAGTCAACAAACCTGCATATATCTAAAACTTAACAAAACTTCAAGCAACATTTTTAACAAATATCTTTAAACATGGTCATTACAACATGAAGGGATAAACTACGTATATGGCATTCCGAACGTGAAAGAATGATCTTACACCATGGCTCCTAAACTAATAAGTGAACTTAATAGTAAGTTTAATATCTATAGCAGTGACATTTTATACAAATAATTCATCCAACTTATGTAAGACAAAGAAAGACTTCCTATAGTCAGTTTCCATATCATACTAATCTAAGCATGAAAGAGATTTAAAGCAGGGTATTTAACTATAGATTATACACTTAGCATGTACTTATAGATATATATTCTTAAGTACTAGTTCTATTCTTAGAGCTAAACATCTACTATTTTATATTTTTATATAAAGAAATGAGAAGGTATATTTCTATACTTTAAAGAAGCAAAATAAGCCACGTGAAGTAAGTAGGGAGAAACTATCATTTAGAGTAACAAAATTTCTCATAATATGATTGCCTGATTATAAAATTTCTCATGGTTTCTGCTCTTAGATTATTCGTCATACTTCTTAACAGGTAATGCAGCTAGAACAAACACATATCCTAAGTACACTGTCCGAACAATTTTACCGACTAAGATTACATCAGTTTAGGCCAAGCGGAAGATTTATTTAAAGTCATAGGCACATTAAATATGCTTTCTAGTAAAATAATATCACTAAATCAGTAGATTTGGATGTACCAAATTGACATGGACTCCATTTACATACTTGGTGAAAATTCTTATTATGCTCTTAATACAATGCACTTCTTCACTAACATAGTAATAATTTAACAAAATAAGATCAGCTATAGGCATGATTTCTGTGAGTTGGACAATGTTATCCTTAAAATTAGTACCCTTAGCGATCACATAAAACTTGCATCATGCTTCCTTAGAATTAATTTTCAGTTAACAAAGAGAAATCCTATTGAACAAGGTCTGTAGTGAAACTGCGTGGTGACAATTTTTTACTCAAACAAGATTATATTAGCTAAAATCTCTTCAATGAGTCATTTAAATTCTATTGGCATAAAATCTAAAACTATAAACTAAATGTGATTCTTAACAAGCTTTAAAGACATGGAACTATTCATTTATAGCCAATAGACGTGGTTCCTAAGGCAAACGAAACTTAACATACTGATAAACATGAAAGCATGATTTCAGATAAATTTTTGCACTCATATCTAGTCAAAGGTATAAGAAAGTGATTTCTCCTTTTTACTATTGATATCTGTCACGAATTATACGCAATAGAACTTAAAGACTTCAAAGTTCTAGTTCAACAAAAATATAGTTAGCGTGTCATATTATTCAAGATTTTGTTTCAACATAATCCTTTAAAAGATATATGATTCCAAGTAAAATAAATTTCAGCACATAAATGTAAAACTCTAAGTCAACAAAGCAGAGCACATACAATATTATTTTTTTAACAAAATCCAAAATCAATTCTCATATTCAGGATCTTTATACATGAAGAATAAATAAAATAAAAATGAAACTTAGATGAATCTACTTCCGTCATTAAAGACTACGACACTTATGCACAACAAAAAAAACATAATAAAACTTAGGTTATGATCTAACCTTTTATGGAGCAGGAACTGGAGCTTGTGAGGCTTCAGATCTATTCCCTCCACGTAACAAGATCAAAACTTGGTGTTATCAAACCAGATAGAAACTGAGATTGCAGAAAAGAAAAGAGTTGATTGTTGACTCGGTTTGGCAGTGTTCAAACTATATTTCAGAGGATTCTTCCAATTTCCCCCCCTCCCGATCCTTTGGCCTGAGAGTTGAGGAGTATTTATAGGAGAAAACTAGGGTTTTAGAAGCGGGAATTGAATGATCCATTCGAAATTCAAAATGCTCGTTCAAGATCCGTCCAAAATATGACAGAAAGAAGATCAACAAAATCGTCCTCTTACTTCAGAGATACATCGATTTTGGTCAATATTTGACATAAATATTTTTTGCTTTTCAGTAAGAGATTTGAATACATAAAAGAAAAGAGAAGACTTTGCTAAAATAGGAGGGACACACATTTTCCATGGATGAAACAAAAGAAAGTTTTGGTACAAAAATGAAAGAAAAAACCTGCTGGCTTTGAGATTAGAGGCGACCTACTTTGTCTCTAGGGTTAAAAAAAATGAAATGTTAGACGTTGGATCAAGAATAGAGGGCTATAATTAAGGATCTAGAGAATTTCATGGGTTTTGGACTTATTTATCTGATTGGGCTTAATTTATGGATTTGTCATTGTTGACTTGGGCTACTTCCTAACTCCAAATGGGTTTAGTTTAGGTAGGTTTGGACTTTGATTTTTGTAAAATTCAATCCTTTCTTCTCTTTGTTTCCTTAGTTTTCTTTTTTGAATAATTTGGACATAATAATAACAATAATAATAATAATAGGCACATAGATTATTTTAAGTAGTTAATTTATATGAGTAAAATATAATATTTTAATAGTAATGACAATATTAATAATAATAATTATGGTACTACTATTAAAAATAATTATAATAATAATTAGTAACAATATTGTTAATAGTGATATTAATCATAAAAGTAATATATTTATAATAATGGTAATAGTAATCATAAAATAAATAATAATACACTATTAGAGCGTTAATGACCAAGAAGCGCAAGGAAATTAAATAAAAAAAGGTGGGACAAAATTGGATGTCAACAGCTGCCCCTCTTTGACCGAAAATGATAAAAGAGCTTTCGGGAAAAGAAATTGACATAACAACCAATTTTGTCCCGACTGAATTGGTGTGGATATGAATGAGTAAAGTTGGATTTCATAGGACATTTTTGGGAAGTCGCCATTGAACCACAATTTTTGAGATGTCTATATATCTCGGGCTTTAAGAGAATTTGGGCATATGCAGTTCTATCGAATAAGATTTATGGTGAGACTGAGTTGAAATGATTTGCTACTCAAAGATGGACACAGTAAAATTTACGTGAATTTTGAATAACCACGAGAATGCGGGAATGTAGTTGGGAGCAGATCTTCGACCTTTTGTTGACGAGTTTAATTCCACCTTCAGCAATTACCCCAGTTCACTGCTTAGATTATGATCCACGATTTGATTGAGCTTTAATTTTGTCTCCACATGAAATGCCACAAGCTAAAGATAAATATTAGCGATAAATAGATATATGTAAATATATCAGATTGAAAGAATTTACTCTCGTAACCTATGGTTGAAAAGATAAATCCACATGCACGTCCACGTTCAGTATCTAATGAAGAATCAAATAACGTCCACATCGAATGAATTTGAAAGAAAGATAAATTCACGATCATATCCACATCCACGTCAACGTCCACATTAAAAGAAGCGAAATGCTTAAAATTGTTGGTTTAGAAGCGTAATCCACATCCACGATTAGGAAAAAGTGTTGAATAATGTCCATATTGAAAGGAGTTTAATCCACGTCTATGTCCATTTTCATATCCACAAAATGCCACAAGATAGAAAAATATTAGAAATAAAATATAGAAATAATTTGGATTTAGGAGAATTTACGCTCATAACCCTTGGTTGGGAATAAAAATCCACATCCAAATCCACAATTAAAATTTGAGAAAAGTTGAATAGCATCTATGCTGAAAGAGTTTAAAGCAACGTTCATGATCCATGTCTACGTTCACATCCACATCAATAATCCCGTCCACGATCACGTCCGACATCTAGATCAATGTTCACGAAGAGGAGTTGAGTTTGAATTGAATCTACATCTTTGTACAAATCAATATTGAACCTGTCTCATCAAAGAAAAATTGTGAGTTTAAAAAAAATCGGTTGACTTGTGCTCATTTGGGGAACTTAATGCTTAAGCGGCTCTCGTCTTGATCAATATCCATATGCTTCGACACTTCCACCATACATGTATGCTTTTCCAAGGATTTTTTGTAGTAAGTGACAAAATTCTTTTGAATCGCAGAGTAGCACAACTTAGATGACTTAGATTAAAAGACTCTACTTAACAGCTCTAATGATATAAAAGATTGCGACAAGCTAAGTTTAAACTTATCATTCTCCGAGATAGACCTGTACAAAACACTACTTAAAATCTCAAGATTCTTTAACTCCAACTATGTGATAATTCTAAAGAATTGCCCCAATTTCGATTCTAAAGATACTAAGTTTTGGCATAGAAAAATAATGGAAGCTTTGAAGGCTATATAACTGACTCGAAGAAAACTTTTCTTAAATTTCGAGTTCTCAAGGTGTTTTATTCTAAGTAGTTGGAAGGTGAGAAATTTTAAAAGAAATATTAAGGAAAATATTTGATTAAATAAAAATAATCTGCCCCAGTTTCTAGTCCCAGGGCACTTGATTTTAAATGGAGCATGTACAGATTTTGGAAGATTAAGAAAATAGTTTTGGATTGGTTTTAAAACTTTTCCCCTGTTTTGGTGCTAGAAAAATTGGTTTTGAACGAAAACTATTATGAAATTAGGGAAATTGAGAAGTATTTTTGGATAGGTTACCAAAGAAACTGCCCCAGTTCCTGGTACTAGCACACTTGGACTTGAATAATGAAAAGGTCGAACACTTGCATAGAGCTTCCTGTGTATCTAGTCAGGACGAGGACCAAGTCAAAATATAGTTCGACAAACTAAGGGCGTAAGAAGTTTTAAATCAAAAGGGGCCGAACCCATCACGGGCTGCCTGCGTATTCTTGTCAAGAGGTGCCGAGACAGAAATGAGGCCAAACGTAGTTCAAATGAAAGAGGGGATTTAAAAAATTTTATAATAAAGGGGCCGAACCCAGATTAGGCTGCCTACGTATCCAATAGGAATCAGGCCAGACGTAGTTCATTACATGAAAATGGAATTCTAACTTAGATGGCCGTAACAAAACATAGAGGCGACATGACAAAAATAGGTTCTAACTTATGCCTCCGGCCAATTACAAAAGAAATTCATGACTTAAACTACTGAAACTCCCGGCGAACCGGGGCTGAGATGCAAGTCCAATTCTTCAAAACAGGTCCCGGTTGGACAGTACGTACAGTCGGTGTTTCAGCAATATCTTCAAATACTATAACACGGTCATCTTCTTCTCCTACAAACAAGTTTTTTACACCCTCTATAATATCATCACATGAAATCTCAACAGGTACACCCGAAGTCTGGACAACAGCAGGCTTTAGGAAAGTTTGGTCAATGGTTGGGATTGATTTTGGTAGATGGATCTCTTTTCCTTTCTTCTGTCGTGCTTCCTTCACTTCTTGTTGAGTAGGCTCGTATCCCAAACCAAAAGAAAGTTGTTGTCCGGGCAGGACTATAGGATCAACTCATCCGTTCAATGTTTTTCCCAAACCCAATCCTGGTTGATACCCATTCTTTAGCATCTCCTTTGCCACCATGATCGCAGCACAAGACATATTTGGTTCCTGGGTTTGGCTCCCTTCAGCTATACGAGTATCCACAATTTCCCATGCATGGTATGTAGCTCCATCATGTTCTCCTATTATTTCTGTCACGACCCAAACCCTGGTCGTGATGGCGCCCAACACAATGCTAGGCAAACCCGACCATATTATCCCTTAAACCAGCCAGTTATTAATCAAATTAAACTTAAACAGTAAATGATCATATCAAGTGATAAACGAAATGTAAAACATACAAAATACGGTCCCAACCATATCGTGGTGTCACGAGACCTGAGCCTCTACGGAATAGCATCCTACTACAACCAAGTCTAGGCAATTAGGAAATCAACAAGATGATAAAGAAGGAGAAAACAAGCTCGGCGGACGCTGGCAGCTACCTCGTAATCTCCGCAAAAGTAGACGAGGATCAGCAGCTACAATGTCTCAACTGCTCTCGGGAACCTGTATATCTGCACAAAAAGTGCGAGGGAGTGGGGTGAGTATATAGTCAACTCCGAGTTGACTTTCCTTATTCAAGTTTCCTTCACAAAGGCTATATGCCTCATTTCCAATCCCAATCACTCCTAACTCACCCGATAGACTCTAACACTGATATAAAATTATAAAACATGTATTTACAACATAACGGGGTGGTAATTCCCATGACGGCAGGCCGGGTCGTCACACTTATGTCTATAATGTATAAGTATTTAAGTAGATAGTAGGATATGATTAAGTATAATGCTTTGGCGTGCAGCCCGCTCCAATACATATACCGCTGCGGCGCGCAGCCCGCTCCATTTAACGTCGACGGCGCTCACTGGGGGTGTATACAGACTTCGGAGGGGCTCCCTAGGCCCAAGCACTATTATACCGCGGCGTGCAGCCCGATCCACACATGTATTACTGCGGCGTGCGGTCCGATCCAATATATATATGTATATATATTTATACTGCTGCGGCGCGCAACACGATCCCATAATATACACCAGTGCTCACTGAGAATGTGTGCAGACTCAGACTCCGAAGGGGCTCCTACAGCCCAAGTGCAATAATACTGCGGCGTGTAGTCCGTCCCACGTGTATATTACATGTATATTACATGTATATTACTGCGGCGTGCAGTCCGATCCAATATATATACTGCTGCGGCGTGCAGCCCGATCCAATATAGGTATATATATATAATACCTCATAATGGGTCCTCGACCCTATCCCAGTCAATATATACTTGGCCTCTCAGGCCCAATATAATATATCACAGTGGGTCCTTGACCCTGTCTCAGTCAATATAGACTTGGCCTTTCAGGCCCACTCAGCTAGAACAGGGAATTCCACCCTAGATAATCTCTCTCAATGTACACATCTAGTACGGGCTCATATTATGCTATACAGCTAGAGCTACGGCCGAGTGTATGTTTCCAACATGATATAAGGGTCACCTAGCTCTATAGGTTCCCTAATGCTCTACAGATCGGCACAAGGCCCCAAACATGGCTATTAGCCCAATTGTACAGTTATAGTCTCAATAACAGTCACACAACACAGTATTCTATTAGCCGGGAAGGACTAAGTCCGAACCCCCAATAACAATGTCACCACGCCCGTCATAGAACGCGTGTCTCATCTCAATATAGCACTGTGAAGTGCTAGTACGGGGTTTCAAACCCTCAGTACATTGTTTACTACTACCACTCACCTCGAACCGGTAGAAGCTTCAATCCGCCTTGTGCTTGCCTCGCAAATCAATCTCCTCGGGTGCCAAATGTGCTCAAAATCATAGAGAATGCATCAATATACGCTAATTTCATGAAATTCATTCGAAATAACCCAATTTATATCAAAACCCACAAGTTGCCAAAATCCGACTTTTGGTGCGCTTCTCGAAAAATTATAAAAGTTATATATTCGGAACCCTCATCTCAATACGAGTCTAGGCATATCAAATTTACCAAATTCGGACTCCATTTGCCCATTCAAAACCTTGATTTTCTAAAGTTCAAGCCTAGGGTTAAATCTTCCATGAATCACCCCAAATCCCTCCATTTTCATGATATAATAGCATAATATTATCAATACTAATCGTAGTTTGAGTCCATAGTTGATTACCTGATGATTTCCTTGAGTTTCTCTTCAAAATCGCCCAAATCGCCTCCTTAAGCCGAGACCCAAATGTGTGAAATATTTATGAAATTTTCTAACTTCTGATACAATTAATTCACTGCGATTTTCGCTTCTGCGGACCATTTTCCGCCCCTGCGGAACCGCTTCTGCGACCAATTGGTCGCTTCTGCGAACCCAGGCCTATTTGGCCATTTCCGCTCCTGCGATACACGGACCGCTCCTGCGGGTCCGCTTCTGCGGAAATTCTTCCGCCCCTGCGGTCCTTTCCGCCTCTGCGATCAAGAGTCCGCTCTTGCGGACTCGCCTATATGATCCCCAATCCGCTTCTGCGGTCTTTTCCATCAAGCCTCCAGACCGCTTCTGCGATATCCCTCTCGCACCAGCGAAGCCGCCCCTGCGAGCCAAGCTCCGCTTCAGCGGTCTCCTCCGCTTCTGCGCCTTGTCGTCCGCTTCTGCGGACTCGCTCCTGCGCCCCCATTTCCGCAGGAGCGAAAACAACAGAACCAGAACACAAGTCTGCAATTTTCCACATTTTCTCCCGTTTAGCCATCCGAAAACACCCCGAGGCCCCGGGACCTCATCCAAACACACCAACACATCTTAATACCTTATTCGAACTTGCTCCAATCCTCAAAACACATCTAATAACATCAAAACCCATAATTCACATCGAATTCAAGCCTAAATTCCTTAAAACATTCCGAATTACACAATCAATCAAAAACCCGACTAAACGACGTCCGAATGACCTAAAATTTTGCAGGCACATCCAAAATCACCTAACGGAGCTACTGCAACTGTCGGAATTCCATTCCGACCCCCGGATCAAAATTTCACCTGCCGTTCGGATTTCGCCAAAATTCAACCTTAGCTAATTCAAGCCTATTTCTACACCGGGCCTCCAAATTCAATTCGGATCGCTCCCCTAAGTTGCAAATCACCTCCCGGAACTAACCGAATCATCAGAATTCGATTCCGAGCTCTCTAACCAAATAGTCAACTCCGTGTTGACTTTCCTTATTCAGGTTTCCTTCAAAAAGGCTATATGCCTCATTTCCAATCCAATTCACTCCTAACACCCCCGATAGACTCTAACACTGATATAAAAGAATGAATTATGTAATTACAACACAACGAGGTGGTAATTCCCGTGACGATGGGCCGGGTCGTCACATTCTCCCCCTCTTAAGCAAACGCTCATCCTCAAGCGGGTCAAGAAACATACCTGAAGTCTCAAATAGCTGAGGGTATCTGCTCTGCATCTCCTGCTCAACCTCCCAAGTAGCCTCCTCCACGGACCGACCTCTCCACTGCACCTTAACTGCCGCAATCTCCTTCGACCTCAATTTTCTTACTTGGCGCCCCAAAATAGCAATAGGCTCCACATCATATGATAGATCACCATCAAGCTGAATGGTACTGAAGTCTAATACATGAGATGGATCCCCAATGTACTTCCGGAGCATAGACACATGGAATACTGGATGAACGTTGGATAAGCTGGGTGGCAAGGCTAACTCGTATGCCACATCTCCAATTCTCCTGAGTATCTCAAAAGGACCAATGTACCTGGGACTCAACTTCCCTTTCTTCTCGAACCTCATGACACCCTTCATGGGTGAAACCTTCAGCAATACTCTATCACCAACCATGAAAGACAACTCTCGAACCCTACGGTCTGCATAACTCTTCTGGCGAGACTGTGCTGTGCGAAGCCTCTCCTGGATAAACTTTGCTCTATCCAGAGCATCCTGAACTAACTCAGTCCCTATCAATCTATCCTCACCAGGCTCAAACCATCCGACGGGAGATCTACATCGTCTGCCATACAATGCCTCATACGGGACCATCTGAATACTCGACTGGTAGCTGTTGTTGTAGGCAAACTCGGCAAGTGGCAAAAACTCATCCCATGAACCACCAAAGTTAATCACACATGCCCGCAAACATATCCTCCAGGATCTGAATAGTGCGCTCAGACTGTCCGTCTGTCTGGGGGTGAAATGCGGTGCTCAACTCAACCCGCGTACCCATCTCCCGCTGAAATGCCCTCCAAAACTGAGAAGTGAACTGAGTGCCTCTGTCAGATATAATAGACATTGGGACCCCATGCAACCTAACAATCTCCCGAATAAAGATTGCTGCCAACCGCTCCGATGAGTAAGTAGTACTAACTGGGATGAAATGTGTGGACTTAGTCAGCCGATCAACAATCACCCATACAGAATCAAACTTCCTCGCTGTCCGAGGGAGCCCAGTAACAAAATTCATGGTGATCCTCTCCCATTTCCACTCGGGAATAACCATACGCTGAAGAACACCGCCCGGTCTCTGATGCTCATATTTGACCTGCCGGCAATTGAGGCACTTAGCTACATGCCTAACAATATCCATCTTCATTCTCCTCCACCAGTAGTGCTGTCTCAAGTCTTGGTACATCTTTGCGGCACCTGGGTGAATAGAGTACCGCGAACCGTGTGCCTCCTCAAGTATCAACTCCCGCAAACCATCAACATTGGGCACGCATATACGGCCCCTGCATCCTCAGAACACCATCACTGTCGATAGTCACATCTCTAACATCATTATGCTGCACTCTGTCCTTAAGGACAAGCAAATGTGGGTCATCATACTGTCGCTCCCCGATGCGATCATATAAGGAAGATCGAGAAACAACACAAGCCAACACCCGACTCGGCTCCGAAATATCTAATCTCACTAGCCGATTGGCTAGAGCCTGAACATCGTGCCTCGCCACTCGATCCTCTGAATGCCCGGCATAGCCAAAGTGATTGTCTTAGCATGACAGTCCAGAATAGCATGACATGGAGATAGCCAGTCCATGCCCAGTATAACATCAAAATCAATCATGCTGAGAAGCAACAGGTCTACTCGGGTCTCCAGACCTCTAATAGTGACCAAACAGGACCGGTATACGTGGTCCACAACAATAGTATCCCTACCGGGGTAGATACATGCACTGGCAGCTCAAGACTCCCTCGGGCCGTGCCCAAATGAGGAGCAAAATATGTAGACACATAAGAATAAGTAAAACCGGGATCAAACAATACTGAGGCATCTCTGTGGCAGACTGAAATAATACCTGTAATGACAGCATCAGAAGCAACAGCCTCAGATCGGCCCTGAAAAGCATAGCATCTAGCCTGTCCGCCCGATCGGCCTCCCCCTCGAGAGCGACCCCTAGTTGTCTGACCCTCACCCCTAGCTGGCGGGGCGGGTGCTGAAGTAGAAGGACCAGATGACGAGGGCTGCCCCCTCTGCTGATAAGATCCGGAAACAAGACGGGGACACTCCCTACGATGGTGCCCAAACTCTCCGCACTCGTAGCAACTCCCCGGTCCTGGGTACTGAGACTGATAAGGACCTCCGGCGCTGGAGTGGCCAGCTGATGAACTAGGCCGAGATGAAACCTGAGCGGATGGGGCCGTGAAGAACTACGAGCCGGCATGGCACCGAGGGATGGCTGGCTGCGGTGCGAACCCCGATAACCCTGTCTAGGAGACCATCCGCGACGATCCGAGCGACCCGACCGCGAAGACCCGAAAGAGCGACCTCGGCTCTGCCGACTCCTGGCCTCCGGTCCGAGTGCCACTAGAACTAGTCGCTCCTCGAGGCCTCTTGGCCTCCCTCTCATCCCGTTCCCTACGACGATCCGTCTCAATGTCGCGAGCAATATCCACAACATCCTCAAATGTATGCTCAAAACCCTCTCCCGAGTCATCCGAATACGAATGGGATAAATGAGGCCGTCCACGAAGCGCCCAATCCTCTCTCTGTCGGAATGAACCAACCACGGTGCATATCCGGACAACTCTGTAAACCTGATCTCATACTCTGACACTGACATGTCCCCCTGACGGAGACCCTCAAACTGCCTACGCATCTCCTCTCTCCGAGATCGAGGCACCCATTTCTCCAAGAACATAGTGGAGAACTCCGGCCATGATAGTGGTGCTGCTCCGGCTGGCCTGCGGCGCTCATAAGCCTCCCACCAAGCGAAGGCTGGCCCCTGAAACTGAAAGGTAGTGAAAGATACCCCACCGGACTCCAAGATCCCTACCGTACGAAGCATCCGATGGCACTTGTCCAGAAAACCTTGGGCGTTCTCGCCCGGAGCATCAGTGAACACTGGAGGAGATAACCTGGTGAACCTCTCGAGACGATGCTGCTCATCCTCCGTCATAGCTGGGAACCTGTCCCCTTGAATCTGATCTGCTCGCTGAACCGGAACCACAGGCTGAACTGGAGGTGCCTCTGGTGTGTGTAGGCCATGCACTGTTGGCTTTGGAGTGCGTGCTACGGGGGTCTGATGACCTCCCCCGGTCCCTGATGCAGCTGCCGTAGTAGTAACTGAAATCGCCTGTGCCAGGCCAGTGCAAACTGCTAGTATCAAAGTCAGGGTCTCCTGTAGACCCGGAATGACAATGGGCATCGCTGGTGCCTGAACTGGTGCTGCTGGCACCTCTGCAACTAGGGGCTGTGGGTCAGCTGGTACTGCATCAGCTACCCGACCTCCGCCACGACCACGGCCGCGTCCACGGCCTCTAGCAGGTGGTAGTGGTGGTCGTCCTCCTCGACCGGATGCTCGAGTTCTCGCCATCTGCGAGAGAATAGAATGTCAAAGTTCAGTTCAAGTCAAAAGTAATCGCACGACAAGAATTCCAAGAATTGAAACTTTTCCTAAAAAGGTTTGCAGCCTCCCGAGGATAAGTACAGGCGTCCCCGCACCGATCCACGAGACTCTACCAACCGGCTCATGACTCGCGAGACCTATTAACCTAGGCTCTGATACCAACTTGTCACGACCCAAACCCCGGTCGTGATGGCGCCCAACACAATGCTAGGCAAGCCCGACCATATTATCCCTTAAACCAGCCAGTTATTAATCAAATTAAACTTAAACAGTAAATGCTCATATCAAGTGATAAACGAAATGTAAAACATACAAAATACGGTCCCAACCATATCGTGGTGTCACGAGACTGAGCCTCTACAGAATAGCATCCTACTACAACCAGGTCTAGGCAATTATGAAATCAACAAGATGATAAAGAAGGAGAAAACAAACTCTGCGGACGCTGGCAGCTACCTCGTAATCTCCGCAAAAGTAGACAAGGATCGGCAGCTACAATGTCTCAACTGCTCTCGGGCACCTGTGGATCTGCACAGAAAGTGCAGGGGAGTGGGGTGAGTATATTTCAACTCAGTGAGTAACGATAATAAATAATAACTGAAGGTAAGAACTCCTGTGCTATCACTTAGCAGTTCTAAGGAAACCCTCACAAGTACATCATCACTATAGTAGTACTCTAACCTCCAATCTACGTTTATCTCTACAAGATTCCACCCTGAACCAACCTCACTCGTACCCCTACGGTGTACGGCCATCTCAACATATAAAGACACATACTTATGTCTATAATGTATAAGTATTTAAGTAGATAGTAGGATATGATTAAGTATAATGCTGCGGCGTGCAGCCCGCTCCAATACATATACCGCTGCGGCGCGCAGCCCGCTCCATTTAACGTCGACGGCGCTCACTGGGGGTGTATACAGACTTCGGAGGGGCTCCCTAGGCCCAAGTGTATACAGACCTCGGAGGGGCTCCCTAGGCCCAAGCGCTATGATGCTACAGCGTGCAGTCCGATCCAATATATATATACATATATAACTATACTACTGTGGCGTGCAGCCCGATCCCATAATATACTCCAGCGCTCACTAAGAATGTGTGCAGACTCGGACTCCGAAGGGCTCCTACAGCCCAAGCGCAATAATACTGCGGCGTGCAGTCCGATCCACATATATATTACTGCGGCGTGCAGTCCGATCCAATACGCGGCGTGCAGTCCGATCCAATATATATACTGCTGCGGCGTGCAGCCCGATCCAATATAGGTATATATATATAATACCTCATAATGGGTCCTCGACCCTATCCCAGTCAATATATACTTGGCCTCTCAGGCCCAATATAATATATCACAGTGGGTCCTTGACCCTGTCTCGATCAATATAGACTTGGCCTTTCAGGCCCAATATAACATCTCATAGTGGGTCCTTGACCCTATCTCATCTCAATCGGTATAGACTTGGCCTTTCAGGCCCACTCAGCTAGAACAGGGAATGTATGTTTCCAACATGATATAAGGGTCACCTAGCTCTATAGGTTCCCTAATGCTCTACAGATCGGCACAAGGCCCCAAACATGGCTATTAGCCCAATTGTACAGTTATAATCTCAGTAACAGTCATACAACACAGTATTCTATTAGTCGGGAAGGACTAAGTCCGAACCCCCAATCACAATGTCACCACGCCCGTCATAGAACGCGTGTCTCATCTCAATATAGCACTGTGAAGTGCTAGTACGGGTTTCAAACCCTCAGTACATTGTTTACTACTACCACTCACCTCGAACCGGTAGAAGCTTCAATCCGCCTTGCGCTTGCCTCGCAAATCAATCTCCTCGGTGCCAAATCTGCTCAAAATCATAGAGAATGCATCAATATACGCTAATTTCACGAAATTCATTCGAAATAACCCAATTTATATCAAAACCCACAAGTTGCCAAAACCCGACTTTTGGTGCGCTTCTCGAAAAATTATAAAAGTTATATATTTGGAACCCTCGTCTCAATACGAGTCTAGGCATATCAAATTTACCAAATTCGGACTCCATTTGCCCATTGAAAATCTTGATTTTCTAAAGTTCAAGCCTAGGGTTAAATCTTCCATGAATCAACCCAAATCCCTCCATTTTCATGATATAATAGCATAATATTATCAATACTAATCGTAGTTTGAGTCCATAGTTGATTACTTGATGATTTCCCTTGAGTTTCTCTTCAAAATCGCCCAAATCGCCTCCTTAAGCAGAGACCCAAATGTGTGAAATATTTCTGAAATTTTCTAACTTCTGATACAATTAATTCACTGCGATTTTCGCTTCTGCGGACCATTTTCCGCCCCTGCGGAACCGCTTCTGCGACCAATTGGTCGCTTCTGCGAACCCAGGCCTATTTGGCCATTTTCACTCCTACGATGCACGGACCGCTCCTGCGGGTCCGCTTCTGCGGAAAATCTTCCGCCCCTGCGGTCCTTTCCGCCTCTGCGATCAAGAGTCCGCTCCTGCGGACTCGCCTATGCGATCCACAATCCGCTTCTGCGGTCGTCTCCATCACGCCTCCAGACCGCTTCGCGATATCCCTCTCGCACCAGCGAAGCCGCCCCTGCGAGCCAAGCTCCGCTTCAGCGGTCTCCTCCGCTTCTGCGCCTTGTCGTCCACTTCTGCGGACTCGCTCCTGCGCCCCCATTTCCGCAGGAGCGAAAACAACAGAACCAGAACACAAGTCTGCAATTTTCCATATTTTCTCCCGTTTAGCCATCCGAAAACACCCCGAGGCCCTCGGGACCTCATCCAAACACACCAACACATCTTAATACCTTATTCAAACTTGCTCCAATCCTCAAAACACGTCTAATAACATCAAAACCCATAATTCACATCGAATTCAAGCCTAAATTCCTTAAAACATTCCGAATTACACAATCAATCAAAAACCCGACTAAACGACGTCCGAATGACCTGAAATTTTGCAGGCACATCCAAAATCACCTAACGGAGTTACTGCAACTGTCGGAATTCCATTATGACCCCCGAATAAAAATCTCACCTACCGTTCGGATTTCGCCAAAATTCAACCTTAGCCAATTCAAGCCTATTTCTACACCGGGCCTCCAAATTCAATTCCGATCGCTCCCCTAAGTTGCAAATCACCTCCCGGAACTAACCGAATCATCAAAATTCGATTCCAAGCTCTCTAACCAAATAGTCAACTCCGTGTTGACTTTCCTTATTCAGGTTTTCTTCAAAAAGGCTATATGCCTCATTTCCAATCCAATTCACTCCTAACACCCCCGATAGACTCTAACACTGATATAAAAGAATGAATTATGTAATTACAACACAACGGGGTGGTAATTCCCGTGACGACGGGCCGGGTCGTCACAATTTCAATGAACGGGATAGATTTATCCTGATAGATAGACGTATCCCCTTCTCCATGTATGTCTATTTGTTGTTGATCCCATTTAAACTTGACAGTCTAATGCAAAGTCGATGGCACAGCCCCAGCTAGATGAATCCATGGTCTTCCTAATAACATTTTGTATGTTGTGGAAATATCAAGTACTTGAAACCCCACAATGAACTCGACGGGCCCAATCAGTACGTTCAATTCTACCTCTCCAATTGAACTTCTCGGGGCCCCGTCAAATGCTCGAACCCTCATATCACTTGGCTTGAGCTTACTGAAATCATACCCTATTTCCTTTAGAGTAGTGAGAGGACAAATGTTAATTCCAGAACCTCCATCAATCAACACTCTAGATATGAACATATCACGACACTTAACAGTTATGTGGAGTGCCTTGTTATGACTACATCCCTCCGGTGGTAATTCTTCCTCATCAAAGCTGATTAGGTGATAATCAAATATACGTCCAACCATTTCAGCTATTGCTTCACTAGTTGTTTCAGTCGGTACATATGCTTCACTCAAAATCTTCAGGAGTGCATCTCTGTGTACGTTCGAAGTCAAAAGCAAAGATAAGATTGGAATTTGGGCATTGGTATTCTTCAATTGATCCACAACTGAGTATTCACTCACCTTGATCTTTCTTATAAACTCTTGTGCTTCTGCGTCTGTCACAACCTTCTTGGGTGGAACATTGTATTCACTGCCTTGTCTCAACCCGGCTAGAGTTTCCGGAGTGTAACATCTTCAAGACCTCGTCATTCCCGAAATCTTTGGCCTGTCAGTTTCTTTTCCATGGCATTCCATCACAGCCTGTTGATAGTTCCATGGTACAGCTCTAGTATCAACTACTGGTAACTGAATTGGCGCTTAAAGCACCTCCACAGGTGTAGATGCAACTCCTAGTATCTCAATGGGTGTAAAACCTCTTATCATCAATATGGGAGAAGCCACAAATGTATACTCTTCCATGCTTTTAATAGGAACGATGAATCTATATGGGTCATCATCCTCTCCACTGTAACGACCCAACCGGTCGTTTTGAGCTACGGTGCGTCATTCAGCAGTTTGAGGCCATGAGAAGCTTCATCTCAGGTATATTGACTTGTGTGTATGGTCAGAATTAAAATTCAAGAAGTTTGGAGTCAAATTCAAATGAAAATTCTCATTTCCGAAGCTTAAAATTGAAGAAATGAACTAGGATTGGAATTTTGAGTATACGATCTCAGAATTGGGATCTAAAGGTTCCAACAGGTTCATATGATGATTTCGGACTTGGGTGTATGCCTGGATCGGGTTTTGGATAACCCGGGAGCATTTTGGCGCATATTATGGAAGATAGCATTTTAGAAGAAATTGCATCAATTTGGCTAAAATGCACTTTAGTGTTATTAATGTCCGTTTGGGATTCTGAGACTGGGAGTAGCTCCGTATGGTTATTCTGGATTTGGGAGCGCGATCGGAAGTGAATTCGGAGGTCCGTGGGTCATTTTGGAGTCGTTTGGCGAAAGATAGAAAATTGAAGGTTTTTAAGAAAATTTGTCCGTAAGTGGAAATTTTGATATCGGACTCAAAATGCAAATCTTATGGTTCGGATAGTTTCGTTAGGTGATTTGGGACTTAGGAGTGTGTCCGGAATATTTTTGTGACGACCGGTGTAGAATTAAGCTTGAATTGGCAAAGTTAGTATTTTGGCGAATTTCGGTTGATAGGTGAGATTTTGATCCGAGGGTCGGAATGGAATTCCGAAAGTTTCTGTAGCTTCGATATATCATTTTGAACGTGTGTGCAAAATTTGAAGTCAATCGGATGCGATTTGATAGGTTTCGGCATCGGAAATAGAAGTTGGAAACTTCATAGTTCATAAAGTTTGAATCGGGGTGTAATTCATGGTTTTAGAGTTGTTTGATGTCGTTTGAGGCGTCGAGCAAGTCCGTAATGTGCTTTGGCGTTGGTTGGTATGATTGATTGGGGTCCCGGGGGCCTCGGGTGTGTTTCGGGTTGTGATCACGCTCTTATTTGATGTTTCAACCTTTGCTTCTTTGAACATAAAGGGGTACCATATTAGGTAAATGATATCCAAATTTAGTTTTGTTTGAACCATTAGATCCGTATCGAAAATTTGGAGCCATAGGAAAAAGAATCATCGAATTTGGACATCGTATGAGGAAGTTATGCTCATTTTCGTGTCAGGAAAAAATTGCTGGTTTCTGCTATGTTCGCAAATGCGAACTTTTAGTCGCATTTGCGATGCCCAGTCCGCAAATGCGAACTTTTTGTCGCAAATGCGACCTCTGCCAGCCTTTTTTTGTTCGCAATATCTAAAGGTTCGCAATTGCGAACCCTGGGTCGCAAATGCGACATCTGAGGCCTGTTAAGTGAGGTTTTTGACGGGATTTTCACCCATTTTTCAATTTTCTCAAAACCTAAACCTCCATAGCCGATTTTCCAAAGACCCAAACTTCTGCAAATCATTGGGTAAGTGTCTCTAATCCTTTTCCATTGTGATTATATCTTAGATTTAACATCAAATTCATGAGAATCTAAAGGAAAATTTGGGGAAAATTGTGAAATCTTTCAAAAATGCAAAATGATGATTTGAATGACCAAATGGTATCGTAATTAGATAATTTTTGTATGGGTGAACTCGTAGCGAAATGGGTGTTCAGTTTTTGTAATTTTTTTTGGGTTCCGAGGTGTGGGCCCGAGGAGTTGACTATTGTTGACTTTTTGCAAATTGTGTAAGAATCATAGTTTTGTTAATTGAAATTGTTTTCTCTTGCATTGTTTGATGTATTCAAGTTATTTTTGGCTAGATTGAGCCAAGCATTGATGAATTGGTAAAGGAAAAGCTAAATTGAGTATTGAATTGGCCGGATTGAGGTAAGTGGCTTGTCTAACCTCGTGTGGGGGAACTTTCACCCCTAGGATATTATGTGATAGTTTAAATGCCTTGTACGCGAGGTGACGGGCGTGTACATGCGCTCGTTGTTGTAACACACACTTTACTTGAATTGTCTGATTAGTGATATTCCTGCTCTTAGCTGATAAAAGCGTTACCATTACCCGGTATTACTTAGAAAAGCATGATTAGCTAGGATTCAACATGTTTAATTGCCTAGTTGATTTACTTAAACTCTTGATAAATTGTTGGCACTAATTTTGATGAAGTTGTAATTTAACATATTATATTCTCTCTGTGTGTTTTCTTTATTTGATGTGTTTCTGGACTGCGGGTTCAATTCCCGGAGATCCCAGGGCTGTGGGTTCGATTCCCAGAGACCCGGAGTGATATTGTTTGTGGACTGCGGGTTCAATTCCCGGAGATCCCGGGGCTGTGGGTTCGATTCCCAGAGACCCGGAGTGATATTGTTTGTGGACCTGCGGGTTCGATTCCCGGAGACCCGTGGCTGTGGGTTCGATTCCCAGAGACCCGGCGTGATATTGGTAGGGACTACGGGTTCGATTCCCGAGATCCCGAGTTATTAGTAGGGACTACGGGTTCGATTCCCGAGATCCCGAGTTATTGGTAGGGACCGCGGGTTCGATTCCCGGAGATCCCGAGTTATTGATTATTTATCGAGATACGGGCTGCGGGTTCGATTCCCGGAGACCCGCAGGTACCGTCAATGGGACCGTGGGTTCGATTCCCACAGAGTCCTGGACTTGCCGATTGAGTTTTTATTTAGTTATTTACT
The DNA here is from genome assembly GCA_032618575.1 of Nicotiana noctiflora. Taxonomy (NCBI): domain Eukaryota; kingdom Viridiplantae; phylum Streptophyta; class Magnoliopsida; order Solanales; family Solanaceae; genus Nicotiana; species Nicotiana noctiflora. The sequence continues at coordinate 81,346 of JASVEL010012855.1, forward strand.
TGTCGCTAGCTTACATTGTGACGGTTGCGTAAATCACTTTACTCGTCGTCATTCGCATTCATAATTATTTAAACTCGCTTATTATTGTTATCATCATTATATTATTGTTCTCTCGGCAGGGCCCCGACCTTCCTCGTCACTACTCCATCGAGGTTAGGCTTAGCACTTACCGAGTACCGCCGTGGTGTACTCATGCTACTCTTCTACACACTTTTGTCGTGCAGATCCAGGTATATCAGATCAGGCACACACTAGGTGATATCAGCAGCACACTTGGAGACCTCGAGGTATGATCCGCTACGTCCGCGGATCCGGAGGCCCTCCTTCTATTCTGATAGTTCTAGTAGATGTTTTCCTTCATTTCGTTGTTTTAGATACTCTTTACACATAGAGCCACGGGTTGTATTTCTCTTTTAGTCCGTGTTACCGTGGGGTTCCGGATCTTGGTAGTGTTCTATTTATTGTGTGACGGATGTATGTGCCAAGCGGCACGGATTACATACCTTTTTGTGTTATTTTCCGTTGTTCCTTATTTAAGTATTTTATAACTTGTATATTCCGCAACGTGTTAGGCTTACCTAGTCGTGGGGACTGGGTGCCATCACGACATGTTCACAATTGGTGAACTAGGGTCGTGACAAGTTGGTATCAGAGCTCTAGGTTCGTAGGAGTCACGGGACACAGACCGGTTACTTAGATTCTCGCTGATCGATACGGAGACGTCTGTATTTATCTACGAGGGGCTATGTAACTGTTAGGAAACTCTTCAATTCTTTGAATTCCTTATCGTGCGCCATTTTTTCAGTTGGAGCCTATATCAGATGTTCTTTTGCATCCACTCGTGTATTGAAATTGCGCACTCGGTATCAAGTATGCGCCGACGGTTCGTGACGCTGGAGAGAGATCTCGAGGGAGTCAAAAATTTACTCAACCATTCTTATCGCGTGTCATCCATATCGATAATGCAAGAGAATTGAGAGATCTTCAATTGTGCACATGGGGGTGCACTAGGTTCTGACATTTGATTGATAAGTACGGTCTTGAGAATGTTTACTTAACTGCCTAATCGTCACAACAATGGTAGAATCACAAGGTGGATGTAGATCTAAAGATAGTTGGTGGTAATAAAGACCATATGGTTCATATAAGATATCTATTTAGCGAAGGATTCAGCCAGCAGAGATACTGGGGGGATATGAGTTGAACTGTCTTAAGAAGGACATGTGCCAAACGAATGTCTTGGGCTGTCTTATGATGAAGACGTACAAATGATAAAGGATATTGTCATGGATTAGCAAGATGTGTCTTATGGCTTCGTGCCAAGTGAAAGGATTTCGCTATCAACGACCAAATTATGGGTCATGTATCATATCAGATTTGGCATGCGCTGTATTTAAGTGCTATTCAAAAGTTCTTTGAAACTGGCGGATAGGCAAGAGTTGAGGCTCGTATGGTATGATGTTGGGACTTTTGATGTTCCTGTATCCCTAATAAATTCTACCTTTCATTATCAGCAGGGAAGATTTCGGTGAAGGCTACATGGTGCTTCGTAGGTGTGAGAATCACAATATGTCTTAAGCTGTCGCGGTAAATAATGCTCGATGCATGGAGCGAGAAGATGTTTGGTTGCATTGAGATGAGGTCATACCCTATGGTGTTAGAGTGCTAATAGAGCACATGTGGTTATATTCGTTGGATCAAGTGAGTTGCAGTTGAATAATAGTAAATGACTTGAGAGAATGGTTCCAATGTGTTCGAGAGTTATGTAATAGTGGCCTTGAGCTAAGTGGGAGAGTCCCACCGCTTTCGATTGGGTCGCATGGTTAATTACCTACGTGAATTCTGGATACTAGTGTATTATTGTGTTATTGCAAAAAAAAAAAAAAAAAAAAAAAAAAAAAAAAAAAAATGGTCATGAGTGGTAATTTGAGTATATAAATTGTTGAATGCATGTTATGGTTAGCCTTACTGGCTCGTGTTCAAACTTGAGGAAAGATTCATGATTTATACCTCGTATAGGTGCAGGCTTCGCGGGAAATAGTTCCGCTGGGGGCTTTATCGAGAGGGTATTCATATGTTATAAAATTCAGTAGAGTTGACTGCGTACTCGGGCAAGTCATGGCCGGATGGTTCTCAATAGCGGTCCTAGTGAATTCAAGAGGTAAAGTGTGGTGTTTGATAATTTTGAGTCTATAATGTACAGTTGAGGCTCAAGCCTTTGAAGCAACTTATGAAGAAAAGCACAAAAACAATCTATGATGTTTTGACTTGTGGTGTAGCATTTGAGAGGCGTGAAATGATAGTCATTCTTGAGATAGCATGGCCTCATGATTTAAGGTCACTCAGGGTAAGTGCGGTTGGAATAAGTTAGGTATTGAAGGAAGATATTAACATTTCTAAGGCAATCAAGGATAACCTGGAAGGAAGTAGATTGATCAGCCATAGTTGAGTTGGAGTATTGGTGTCAATGATCGGTTCATGCAACGTGATCGAATTATGCATGTGATTTGTGGCGGTGCATTTGAGACTTGTTGGCCGCAGTGATTGATGTTACTCTGAAGTATTCTTCTGTTAGGGCCTGTTATGAGTAGGCGGACCTCGGAAAGGGTTATGGGGGCTTGGACCACTACTTAGAGATTGGCATATTCAACGGTTATGAGAACTCGCCGTGTGTTGCTATAGTTCTCCTGAAATGAGTTAAATGGAAGGTCTTATGTGACGAAGTATTAGCCTGTTGTCAGTTCTAGAGCTGTGATGGAAATTGCGTCTATCGTATATCAGCACGTGAGGTGCAGTGAGTAGTATGAAATTTGAAGTAAGGACCAAGGTCACAGTTTGGTCAATGTATGTGATATAAAGAGCTCGGATGAGCAGGAAAGGAGTTTCAATGTTTTGAGTAAGATGGGTATTAACATCTGTATCATTTGAGATTGGTGTTCTATGAGAAAGGCTTTGCATCCCGGTTAGAGACTCTTGATCGCTTTTCAGTGTTAGTACAGCTGGTGGGTTGAATGTGCAGACCCGTTTAATTATTCGGAAGATGGTGGGAGCTTGACCCACGAGAAGATTGTATAGGTGTGACTTGTAGTCACTTGATTGATTAGAAATTTAAACCAAGTATGAGGATTTTGGTAATATCATTCATTTGAGAATTTATGCCTGGAGGGCACTCTGCTTATTGGGTTATAGACCTGTGAAATACTATTCACTTAGCTTGGCACGACCAGGATAGACTTAAGGTCGGTGGATAGATCTAAATGTGGAAGTGAGCCTTGCGTCAGGCCTGTTATATTTCTTCCAGAAATGTGCCCTTTATGGAGGGATAGTCGTGGCCTTATTTCGCGGTTAGTTAACTCATGTAAAGATATATTGCGCCGTATAAGTTGTGAGACGGCTTGGTAAATTCCTTATGTGTTGAGGTTCCGCTCAGCGGTGATATTATATGAGCATGATGGCTCTTGAGACTCAGATCATATATCGCACCTCAGTTGTGCTTGAATTTGTAGCCTATGGCGCTATATATATTTCCTTGTGACTGATATCATGCACCTTAGTGTGCTTATGATCGATATTCAGTAATTTGATGTGATGAGCTATTCAGCTCGACATACGATTCCTTGTGTGAGTCTATATTGTTGGAATCGGGTGGCACGTCGCCATGGTTATATTGTTGGGATCGGGTGGCACGCCGCCATGATTATATTGTTGGGATCGGGTGGCACGCCGCCATGATTATATTGTTGGGATCGGGTGGCACGCCGCCATGGTTATATTGTTGGGATCGGGTTGCACGCCGCAACAGTGTGATGTTTATTTCAGTGTCTATAATTGCTTTTATGTATTCTGTTTCTTATTTTCTAAGGAGGTCCATGTTAATGTGAGAGTTGAATAGTTCTCTCTAGTGTTCGCTTTCATTTGTATCACGTACGAATTAGTGGATTACTAGCACATTGCGACATCTTGTGGGGCTTTTGATTATGTCTGATGTGGCTTATCGCCTGAGCAGTTCGTATTGGGCGAGATGAGATTATGTGATTTGGGGTCAGTACATACTGATTATATGAAGTATATTATAGAGGAAAGAATCATCCTCTATTTTAGGACAAGGTAATGGATCCTGTCAGGAGTATAGACCCAATGAATTGTTGATTCAGTAGTTGGTTATGGATATTGGCGCATCTCTTCCGTCGTGTCAGTGTTGTAAAAGTTAGAAGAAGACCTATGTAGGTCATGAGATGCAATGAGAGCATCATATTTGTGGAATTTCGACTATTATATTTAAAGAATATTATTGTGGCCCCATGAGTAAAGTGATGCAAAGTATGAATTCAGCAAAGTTATGCAGTCATGTATGGGAGCAGCATGTGAAGACTGATATGGTGGTCATTTGAGGAAAACATGCTAGGCAGGAAATTCAGGATGTTGGAATTGGGTCTAATGGCTTATTTACTCGAATAAAGGAGTATATCTATAGAGTTATCGAGCTAATGTGCTAAAATGAGTTGTGGAAGCACAGGAAGTTGCATGTGATGTTAAACCAGTGATTTCAGACTACTTCAGTGTAGTAGTTCTCAGCACGTTCGAGGACGAACGTATGTTTAAGTGGGGAGATTGTAACGACCCAACCGGTCGTTTTGAGATACGGCACGTCATTCAGCAGTTTGAGGCCATGAACAACTTCATCTCAAGTATATTGACTTGTGTGTATGGTCAGAATTAAAATTCAAGAAGTTTGGAGTCAAATTCAAATGAAAATTCTCATTTCCGAAGCTTAAAATTGAAGAAATGAACTAGGATTGGAATTTTGAGTATACGACCTCAGAATTGGGATCTAAAGGTTCCAACAGGTTCATATGATGATTTCGGACTTGGGTGTATGCCTGGATCGGGTTTTGGATAACCCGGGAGCATTTTGGCGCATATTATGGAAGATAGCATTTTAGAAGAAATTGCATCAATTTGGCTAAAATGCACTTTAGTGTTATTAATGTCCGTTTGGGATTCTGAGACTGTGAGTAGCTCCGTATGGTTATTCTGGATTTGGGAGCGCGATCGGAAGTGAATTCGGAGGTCCGTGGGTCATTTTGGAGTCGTTTGGCGAAAGATAGAAAATTGAAGGTTTTTAAGAAAATTTGTCCGTAAGTGGAAATTTTGATATCGGACTCAAAATGCAAATCTTATGGTTCGGATAGTTTCGTTAGGTGATTTGGGACTTAGGAGTGTGTCCGGAATATTTTTGTGACGACCGGTGTAGAATTAAGCTTGAATTGGCAAAGTTAGTATTTTGGCGAATTTCGGTTGATAGGTGAGATTTTGATCCGAGGGTCGGAATGGAATTCCGAAAGTTTCTGTAGCTTCGATATATCATTTTGAACGTGTGTGCAAAATTTGAAGTCAATCGGATGCGATTTGATAGGTTTCGGCATCGGAAATAGAAGTTGGAAACTTCATAGTTCATAAAGTTTGAATCGGGGTGTAATTCATGGTTTTAGAGTTGTTTGATGTCGTTTGAGGCGTCGAGCAAGTCCGTAATGTGCTTTGGCGTTGGTTGGTATGATTGATTGGGGTCCCGGGGGCCTCGGGTGTGTTTCGGGTTGTGATCACGCTCTTATTTGATGTTTCAACCTTTGCTTCTTTGAACATAAAGGGGTACCATATTAGGTAAATGATATCCAAATTTAGTTTTGTTTGAACCATTAGATCCGTATCGAAAATTTGGAGCCATAGGAAAAAGAATCATCGAATTTGGACATCGTATGAGGAAGTTATGCTCATTTTCGTGTCAGGAAAAAATTGCTGGTTCTGCTATGTTCGCAAATGCGAACTTTTTATCGCATTTGCGATGCCCAGTTCGCAAATGCGAACTTTTTGTCGCAAATGCGACCTCTGCCAGCCTTTTTTTGTTCGCAATATCTAAGGGTTCGTAATTGCGAACCCTGGGTCGCAAATGCGACATCTGAGGCCTGTTAAGTGAGGTTTTTGACGGGATTTTCACCCATTTTTCAATTTTCTCAAAACCTAAACCTCCATAGCCGATTTTCCAAAGACCCAAACTTCTGCAAATCATTGGGTAAGTGTCTCTAATCCTTTTCCAACTATATTTTGTGATTATATCTTAGATTTAACATCAAATTCATGAGAATCTAAAGGAAAATTTGGGGAAAATTGTGAAATCTTTCAAAAATGCAAAATGATGATTTGAATGACCAAATGGTATCGTAATTAGATAATTTTTGTATGGGTGAACTCGTAGCGAAATGGGTGTTCAGTTTTTGTAATTTTTTTTGGGTTCCGAGGTGTGGGCCCGAGGAGTTGACTATTGTTGACTTTTTGCAAATTGTGTAAGAATCATAGTTTTGTTAATTGAAATTGTTTTCTCTTGCATTGTTTGATGTATTCAAGTTATTTTTGGCTAGATTGAGCCAAGCATTGATGAATTGGTAAAGGAAAAGCTAAATTGAGTATTGAATTGGTCGTATTGAGGTAAGCATCTTGTCTAACCTCGTGTGTGGGAACTTTCACCCCTAGGATATTATGTGATAGTTTAAATGCCTTGTACGCGAGGTGACGGGCGTGTACATGCGCTCGTTGTTGTAACACACACTTTACTTGAATTGTCCGATTAGTGATATTCCTGCTCTTAGCTGATAAAAGCGTTACCATTACTCGGTATTACTTAGAAAAGCATGATTAGCTAGGATTCAACATGTTTAATTGCCTAGTTGATTTACTTAAACTCTTGATAAATTGTTGGCACTAATTTTGATGAAGTTGTAATTTAACATATTATATTCTCTCTGTGTGTTTTCTTTATTTGATGTGTTTGTGGACTGCGGGTTCAATTCCCGGAGATCCCAGGGCTGTGGGTTCGATTCCCAGAGACCCGGAGTGATATTGTTTGTGGACTGCGGGTTCGATTCCCGGAGACCCAGGGCTGTGGGTTCGATTCCCGGAGACCCGGCGTGATATTGGTAGGGACTACGGGTTCGATTCCCGAGATCCTGAGTTATTAGTAGGGACTACGGGTTCGATTCCCGAGATCCTGAGTTATTGGTAGGGACTGCGGGTTCGATTCCCGGAGATCCTGAGTTATTGATTATTTATTGAGATATGGGCTGCGGGTTCGATTCCCGGAGACCCAGAGGTACTGTCAATGGGACTGTGGGTTCGATTCCCACAGGTCCTGGACTTGCCGATTGAGTTTTTATTTAGTTATTTACTTGCTGCTAGCTTACATTGTAGACGGTTGCAGAAATCACTTTACTGTCGTCATTCAGATTCATAATTATTTAAACTGCTTATTATTGTTATCATCATTATATTATTGTTCTCTCAGTAGGGCCCTGACCTTCCTCGTCACTACTCCATCGAGGTTAGGCTTGGCACTTACTGAGTACCGCCGTGGTGTACTCATGCTACTCTTCTACACACTTTTGTTGTGCAGATCCAGGTACATCAGGACAGGCCCATACTAGGTGATATCAGCAGCACACTTGGAGACCTCGAGGTATGATCTGCTACGTCCGCGGATCCGGAGGCCCTCCTTCTATTCTGATAGTTCTAGTAGATGTTTTCCTTCATTTCGTTGTTTTAGATACTCTTTACACATAGAGCCACAGTTGTATTTCTCTTTTAGTCTGTGTTACCGTGGGGTTCCGGATCTTGGTAGTGTTCTATTTATTGTGTGACGGATGTATGTGCCAAGCGGCACGGATTACATACCTTTTTGTGTTATTTTCCGTTGTTCCTTATTTAAGTATTTTATAACTTGTATATTCCGCAACGTGTTAGGCTTACCTAGTCGTGGGAACTGGGTGCCATCACGACATGTTCACAATTGGTGAACTAGGGTCGTGACATCCACCTACTCCAATCATGTTCACCGAGGCCTCGTTATGATTTGGGAGTAGATTGGTGTTCACATTTGGTGTCGGTTGTCTGATTTTGATTTGATTTGCTTTGCTTCAATGAGGTCTTCAACCTTGTGTTTTAATGCATAACAACGATCAGTTGAATGTCCTTTTACCCCAGAATGATATGCACAGGTCTTGGAGGGATCAAAACTTCTAGGTAACGGGTTTGGAATTCTGCCTTCCATAGGATACAATAAACCTGAAGCTTGCAACCTTTCAAAGACAACACTTAATGGCTCCCCTAATAGTGTGAAATTGCGAGCAGGCCTATTTGGACGGAGTCCGGGTGTATTGTTGGGATGATGAGGTTGTTGTGATGGTGGAACTTGGTATGTTGGTTGTGCGTTATAAACATGATATGAGTTTTGTGGTGGTTGAGGCTGGTAAGATGATGAAGTTTGGTAAGGTGAGTGTGAGGAATATTGGAAATGTTGTGAATTCAGGGTATTTGATTGGTATTGTGTGTTATACCCCATTTTAATACGGGTCAAACATATTGGCTAATCTGAAGGTTTAATTAATTAAAGAGAGTCCCACCTAATTATTTTAATGGTGAATTAGGACACCAATTTTAGTAAAGTAGTGCTTAAAATTAACTTTGTTTTATTATCTGATTAACCTGAAAAATTCTAGGTAAGGGTTCTAATTAATCCTATAGGGAAGGTTATTAAAGCGCCCTATATGATCCGTTAACAACGGTTAACCGGCCAAACTTAAGTTAATTAATCAATAAAATATTTGAAAAGTAATTAAATAATGCATCTTGAAAGGAAAAAACGCTACTAACTACCTAGAGAAAATTTATAATTGAATGGATATACAACATTATATTAAGTGGCCTTTTAGAAGTGAACTTTGAAACGAACAATTTTGTATAAACTTCCAACGTGATAAAGGTCCAAAATTATTGAACTCTACTTTAAAGCAAAGCCCGCGAACTTTCATTCCATGAAAACTCACCTTTTTTTTCGTACAAAAAGTAGTAGCAGTTAATAAACTTTATTAAGACGTGATGAAAAGAAAACTATTTTCTTCCTTAGGCCTCATATGAAAACGAAGCCCCAAAACGTTGAGTACATTATATCCTCTAAAAATACTTTGTCAAAACTAAAGTTGTAATTTTAATGATAAAATTAATCATTAATCAACAAATCACATAGATTAACAAACAGGAAAAGTAAGTAAAAACAAAAGCCGCCATAGGCGACCCCAAGCTATCTGCTTGTTTTCTTGCTACCCGGGGCATTTATAAAAATGTATGACGTGATGACTCCATGCTCAGGTTGTGGCGTTGGGTCTCATTTTGAGACTCAATTGCAAGAGTCTCGAATTAAGACTCCATATGCTCCAAGGTGTACATGTAAAGAAAGAAAGATAAGAATTAGAGAAACGATATGATTCTTAACAATATAACATATCTACAACATTGTATAAATCTTCAACTCACAGAAAACAAAAGAGCACCCGAGATGTGAGATGCTCGTATTGCAAATACATATCTTTAACTAACTCACTTCTCACAATCCAAACAAACATAATAACCATATATGATAAAAGAAACTTGAAGCAGTGAATTAGATTCTCATACTAGTAAATACTTTGCCGTAAACTTTAATAAAATTTGAGTGGTAATCTAGCTATGACCAATGGCGCTTATGATATTGAGCAAGATATGGGGGGGGGGGGGAATTATATCCTAAAAGACATGATTTCTATACATGTAAGGTTCTCAACTTAGATTATACATATAAGTGGTATGCTTTTCAGGGTGACTCAAAAATATGAAGTAAATTTAAATCACCATCTCACTACTACCATACATCAGAGAGGTACCAACATGTGACAGAGAAGACAAAGGACAAAGAAAATGATATTTTAAGCCTAAAGCCTTAGTAACACACACATAAGAATGTATTAGACAAGTCTGACTTAGAATTCAAGGTTAACAAAGTCCAACACTTTTGGGTCAGATGTCACTCCTTTATCAAAGCATATGATATATTTTAAAGGACATGGTATGCAAGAACATCAAGAGTATTCGTAAACCTAGAATCTTAACTCATGGTTTGTATTATATTTTTTAAGAAATAAACTGTAGATTACACATAATGCACATGTAACTTCATGTAGATACACTTCCTATTCCGAGACTTCTAGTTTATAGAATAAAATTTAAATTATACTCGAAACATCCAAAGCTATTAAATTCCATGAAATAAATATTATACCTACGAGCATGGTATCTAAACTTTCAAATAAAATCCTAAAATAGGGATTCAAATTTTGGCTGTTATCCTCTACAATATGAACAGGAAAAGAAATTGTAATTAAGCTACTGTGCTTTTCAAGGAATGCATAGGGCCATATTTAGACACCAACTTAGCTTTTGTAAAGATAGTCACTAGCATCGAATTAATATTTGAACTATTTAACTTTATTTTTAATCTTAGTTTCAAGTGTGTAAACTTATGACTTAAAATTCAAGTTCACTAACAATTGTTATAGCTTTATCATATCAGACTGTTTGCCAAGAAATACCATTATGATAATATCTCCTATGTTTAACTAGATGTAATAAGTCAAATTCATTAGTCAAATACACACAAGTTAAGGATTAAATATGCTAGTGATTTGTTAAAACTATTCAACCTAAGCTGTGAGATAAGTCACCCATAAGCACAATCTTTACTTGTATACAAAATCTAACCAGCAAACTTTTATGGCTCTTTAGATACCAAAAATCTATTTAAAGCTAGTCCTTTAACATATCTACTAAATAAGGAGATCATTCAACTAGACATGAAGGTAATTAATAACATCATTCTTTTTATGATATTTAAACTAGAGAAGCAATAAACTTAAAGCGTAGTGTCAAACACATATAAGAGGCACCTAAGCTATAATTTCACTTACGGAATAGAGATAAAATTTAATTTTATAAATGCCTGTAAATAAACAAGTACTCTAACTTATCAATTGGAACACACAAGGCACATATAGTAGTGTTTCAAGCAAGAACAATAAAATTAACAATTATTGTTGTCATAAATTTTCCTCTAGGTAAGTCAGAATACTCACAATTCCTACACATGATTTCTATGCACACGCTGATTTCAAATCACACTTTCTTCATGGAAAATAAACTATAACACATGTTTTTTTTTATAATGAGACATTTACTTCAAGCCTAGCAAAAGAAAACAAGAAGAGAAATTTTAAAGTCACTGACCTTTTTGTGGGCAGTGAACCAGGACGGGGTCTTTAATCCTCTGTAAAATTCCGACCCAGAACTTGCTAACTCAGATGATTGTTTAAACAATGAAATAAAAATGCAGCACCTCTGTTCTATTTAAAACAAACGGAATCGAGAGCCAAAAGAAAACAAAAGATTTTTTGGCAAGCCAAAACTATGAGAACAAAGAAGGGCAGTAGCTTTTATGGGGGGGGGGGGCATTGAGCGGCAGCTCACTCTTGGTTTCGAAGGGTGAGGCAGCAGCTGAAAGATAAACCATTAATTTTGGGGTAAAGGGGGCGGCTCTCCTATCAGTTTTTATTTGTTGGGGTAAAGGGGCGCCTTTGAGCTTAAGGTTAAAAGGAGGTGGCTAAAGCCTAATTTAGCCGGGGGTAAAGGGGAGGCTCCACCATGTTCCAGATGGGTTCTAAATGCTGATTTTTATAGGTGAAAATCTAGGGTTCTTGGTTTGGGCGGGATTTCGAAATTGAGTGAAAAGCTCTTGAACTTTTTGAAATTTGAATGTTGACGTTGAAGAATTAAATGAGGCACAGAGCTTCTTGTTTAAAAATGGTTAATGGCAGGTCTGCCATGGCTAAGCAACAATGGAATTTTGTGAAGAAGAAGAAAGAGAGGAGAAAGCGTCTGTGTTGGGTTAGGAGAGAGGTTAGTAAATTAGATTTAATTGATGGGATAAATATTGACCATTGGATTAAAATAATGAATGGCTCAGATTAGGCTTAGGATAAATCAAGATAAAAATAAAAATAAATACATGGAATTCTCTAGAAGATATGGGGTCAGAGTGTGAAAGGTGTGCTAGGCGTGAGTTTGGCGTGTGTTCTTTACTGTTGGCGCACAGATGGCACTGACATGGTGGTTACGTGGATCTTATGTGGAGATGACATGGAAAAGAAGTAGAGTAGATGAACTGGAGGGTATGGGCCTCCGATTTGGGCTGTGGAAAAGGCCGAATCTCTTTCTTCTTTGTCTTGTATTTGGACTTCTTAAATCTTGTATCAAAGCTATTAATATGAAATAAATAATTAAATTTTTATATGCCTAATAAAAAAATATTCATATTAAATAATTTTCTAGTGTTTAAATAATTACGAATTCATGTCGTAAATACCTATTTAGTGTATAACCATTAATTTAAAACAAACACGCAACTAATATGTAAATTACTTGAATAAATATATTACAAATATGAGTAGGAGTAAGGCAATGCAGTAAAGAATATTTGTAATGGAAATATTATTGGTTGATTAAAATTGAATGCAATAATTTGAGATATAAAATCATAGTAGTGGTAGTAGTAGTAATAATACCAATAACAACAACAACAACAACAACAACAACAATAATAATAATAATAATAATAATAATAATAATAATAATAATATTATCTAAGGACGATAATAATAATAATAAAAATAACAATACTAATTATAAAAAAATAGTAAAGTAAATATTTTTTCATTATTAATAATATTAAAAGCTCAAGTAAACAATTGGAAGAAAAGATGGATAAAATTGGATGTCAACATTGTGAAGGTTGTCGTTGGTGAAACGAATTACCTCCCAAAGCCATTACAGCCGCAACTTCTTTCTCCTTTTTCTTTCCGCTCCCGAGAGCACCAGTTTGGATAGCCTTGCTAGTGGCATGTAATGATGCTAGACTTGTTATTCTTCCCGTCTTGATCCCATTTTTTGATCATTTCTCCAGCTTTGATTACCTCTGCAAATGTTTTTCCGCCCATTACGACCATCCGCTCATAATATTCAAGTTCCTGCGCCCGAATGAAATAGGTTATCATTTCTGTTTCTTCCATTGGCGGGTGTACCCTTGATGCTTCTTCCCTCCACCTTATAGCGTACTCCCGAAATGATTCAGTTGATTTCTTCTTCAATTTAGTTATCGAAATTCTATCAGGAGCAATTTCAACATGAAATTTGTAATGATCGACAAATGCATTTGCCAAATCATCCCAAGTATGCCATTTGGTAACATCTTGTTTAGAGTACCACTCTAAAGCTTTTTCACTCAAACTTTGATTGAATAATTTAATTCTTATCCCCTCATTCTGCCCCACGCCGATTAACTTTTCACAATAGAGCTTCAAGTGGAAGAAAGAATTTCCCGATCCGTCAAACTTCTCAAACTTTGGAATTTTGTAACCAGGTGGTAACTCTACTTCAGGAAATGCACATAACTCTTCATACTTCACACTTTGATTAGTGCCAAACCCTCTTAGACCCCTCATAGCATCTTCCAAACTCTTGAGCTTCCTATTTATTTGTCACGACCCTAGTTCACCAATTGTGAACATGTCGTGATGGCACCCAGTCCCCACAACTAGGTAAGCCTAACACGTTGCGGAATATACAAGTTATAAATACTTAAATAAGAAACAACGGAAAAATAGCATAAAAGATATGTAATCCATGCCGCTTGGCACATACATCCATCACACAATGAATAAAACACTACCAAGATCCGGAACCCCACGGTAACACAGACTAAAAGAGAAAATACAACTGTGGCTCTACGTGTAAAGAGTATCTAACAACGAAATGGAGAAAAATGTCAACTAGTACTACTAGAATAGAAGGAAAGCCTCCGGATTCGCGGACGTAGCAGCATCATACCTCGAGGTCTCCGTAAAAGCCGCGGAAATCACCTAGCACGAGCCTCCTCAGATGTACCCGGATCCGCACAACAAAAGTGTGCGGAAGAGTAATATGAGTACACCACAGCGGTACTCGGTAAGTGCCAAGTCTAACCTCGATGGAGTAGTGACGAGGAAGGTCGTGGCCCTACTGAGAAACAATTATATAATGATGATAACAAAAATAAACGAGTTTAAATGATAATAATTTCCGAAATAACAACAATAAGATGATTACCGCAACCGTCTACAATTAAGCTAACAACAAATAAACAACTCAATAAAACAATTCCAGGACTTGTGGGAATTGAACCCACAGAGTCCCATTCTCAGTACCTCTGGGTCTCCGGAATCGAACCCGCAGCCCATGTCTCAATAATATCTCAATAACTCGAGATCTCCGGAATCGAACCCGCAGTCCCTACCAATAAGTCGGGATCTCGGAATCGAACCCGTAGTCCACATTTCAATAATCTCGGATCTCGGGAATCGAACCCGTAGTCCACATTTCAATAATCTCGAGATCTCGAGAATCGAACTCGTAGTCCACATTTCAATAATCTCGGGATCTCGGGAATCGAACCCGTAGTCCACATTTCAATAATCTCGGGATCTCGGGAATCGAACCCGTAGTCCACATTTCAATAATCTCGGGATCTCGGGAATCGAACCCGTAGTCCATATTTCAATAATCTCGGGATCTCGGGAATCGAACCCGTAGTCCACAACCACAGCAAGTAAAGGAATACACAGAGAGAAGTATAATATGTTTAACGATAACTTCGCCGATGAACAGCGCCAACGATTACCAAGAAAACCCAAGTAAGTCAATTAAGCAACTAGACAGTTAGATTCTATCTAATCATGCTTTTCTAACTACTACCGGGTAGGAATATCGAATTTAACAACTAAAAACAGGAATATCACTCATTGAACATTTTGAGTAAAGTATGTGTTCAACAACAAGCGCATGTACACGCCCGTCACCTCGTGTACAAGGCATTTAAAGTATCACAATAATATCCTAGGGGTGAAAGTCCCCCACACAAAGTTAGACAAGCCACTTACCTCAATTCCGGTACAAAACCGCTAAGCAATAACCCTCTTGCCACGAATGTCGGCCTCCACAAGTGTAGTATCCGATAAAAATCAATAGAATCACATCAAAATAGGCCAATTGGGCATTACCCAATCAAAATAACTCAAAATGCACCAAAATCCACAAGTTGCCAAAACCCGACTTTCGGTAGACTTATCGAAAAATCACGGAAATTATATTTTCGGGTTCCTTATCTCAATACGAGTCTAGGCATATAAAATTTACCAAAATCGGACTCCATTTGACCACTCAAATCAGAATGTTTCTAACATTTAGGCCTAGGGCTCAAACCCACCTTTAATCCCCCATTTTCAGTGAAATAATCACGGATTTCATGATAAACCAACGAATTAAGGTCAAGAAACTTACCCCCGATGATTTTCCGATGATACCCCAGCGTTTCCCCTTCAAAATCCTCTCTTGGAGCTCAAAAATGGCGTTTTTGTGTATGGGGGTCGCGGGTGTTATGTTCTGAACTTAAGCTCACTGCCTGACCCCATTTCTCATCGCGTTCGCGTTACTGTTCGCGCGTTCGCAATGAACAACTCAACTTCTTCTACGCGAACGCGAAGTAACCCACGCGTTCGCGATGACCTGCAAAAATTACCTATCGCGAACGCGACGCTCCACACGCGTCCGCGAAGCACAATTTCCCTTCCTCAACGTGAACGCGACGACTCCCACGCGTTCGCGAAGAACAATCTTCCAATCGCCCGTTTTTTTTCTACGCGTACACGACACCTGGGACGCGAACGCGGTGCCTCCTCTTTCCCTTCTACGCGATCGCGACTTATCGCGAACGCGATGCTTTACTCTGCCAAGCCTTCGCGAACGCGGCCCATGCCTCGCGAACGCGAAGGCTTAATGCCAGGGCAGAAACCTGCAATTTTACAGCAGGCCTTTTCCAAGTTCAAATGCCCGATCGATGGTCCGAATTCATCCCGAGGCTTCCGGGACCCCAACGAAAACCACCAACATACTCCAAAACACGATACGAACTTATTCCAATCATAAAAACACGTCTAACAACATCAAAACTCATAATTCACATCGAATTTAAGCCTAAATTCCTTAAAACTTTCCGAATTGTACATCCGATCTAAAACCCAACCAAACGACGTCCGAATGACCTGAAAATTTGCGGACATATCCAAAATCACATAACGAAGCTACAGAAATTGTGAGAATTCCATTCCGACCCCCGGATCAAAATCTCACCTATCGTTCGGATTCGCCAAAATTTCAACCTTCGGCATTTCAAGCCTAATTGAGCTACGGACCTCCAAAATATATTCCGAACGCGCTCCTAACCCCGAAATCACCCAACGGAGCTAATGGAACCATCGGATTTATGTTCCGAGATCGTCTTAATAGTGTTCCGGTTACGGACTATTTTCTAGCTTTAAAGCTCTCATTTAGGGACTAAGTGTCCCAAAATGCTCCAAATTTCATAACCGACTCTCTCGGCAAACCACAATAGCAGAAATGAACTTAGGGAAACAGTTAAATTAGGGATTGGAGCGTAATTTTCTAAAACGACCGGTCGGGTCGTTACATCTTCCCACACTTAAAGATTCGTTCGTCCTCGAACGAGCATAGGAAACATACCCGGAGTAGTGAAAAGATGAGGGTACTGGCTGCGCATATCCTGCTCGGTCTCCCAAGTCGCCTCCTCGACCGGTTGGCCCCGCCACTGAACCTTTATCGAAGCGATATTCTTTGACCTTAGCTTTCTGACCTGTCTGTCTAGAATGGCTACTGGCTCCTCAACATAAGACAGATCCTTGTCTAGTTGAATAGATGTGAAATCCAACACATGCGACGGGTCATCATGGTATCTCCGGAGCATGGAGACATGAAATACGGGGTGAACTCCGGCTAGGCTGGGAGGTAAGGCCAACTCATAAGCAACCTCCCCAACACGCCTCAAAATCTCAAAAGGGCCAATAAATCTAGGACTCAGCTTTCCTTTCTTTCCAAACCTCATAACGCCCTTCATGGGCGAGACTCGAAGCAGAACCCGCTCACCAACCATAAAAGCCACATCGCGAACCTTCTTGTCCGCATAACTCTTCTCTCTAGACTGGGCTGCACGAAGTCTGTCCTGAATCACCTTGACCTTGTCCATAGCCTCCTGAACCATATCAGTACCTAGCAACCTGGCCTCGCCCGGCTCAAACCAACCCACGGGAGACCCGCACCTCCTACCATATAGGGCCTCGTACGGTGCCATCTGAATACTAGACTGGTAGCTGTTGTTATAAGCAAACTCCGCCAGCGGCAAAAAGTGATCCCATGAACCTCCAAACTCAATCACGCACGCACGAAGCATATCCTCCAGAATCTGAATAGTGCGCTCGGACTGCCCATCAGTCTGGGGGTGAAAGGCTGTGCTCAGCTCCACCCGAGTACCTAACTCCTGCTGTACAGCTCTCCAGAACCGTGAAGTGAACCGAGTGCCTCTATCTGAAATGATGGAAACTGGAATACCATGCAGCCGAACTACCTCCCCGATATAGATCTCCGCCAGTCGCTCCGATGAATATGTAGTGCTCACCGGTATAAAATGGGCGGACTTGGTCAGCCGATCCACAATGACCCAAATGGAATCAAACTTCCTAACCGTCCGTGGAAGTCCAGATACAAAGTCCATGGTAATGCGCTCCCATTTCCACTCGGGAATCTCAATCCGCTGCATCAATCCACCCGGACGCTGATGCTCATACTTCACCTGCTGGCAGTTGAGGCATCCGGAAACATAATCAACTATATCCCTCTTCATCCGCCTCCACCAGTAATGCTGTTTCAAGTCCTGATACATCTTTGCGGCTCCCGGATGGATGGAATACCGCGAGCTATAGGCCTCTGCTAGAATCAGCTCTCGAAGATCATCTACATTGGGCACACAGATGCGCCCATGCATCCTCATAACTCCATCATCTCCGATGGTAACATCTCGAGCATCACCACGCCGAACTCTATCCCGGAGGACAAGCAAACGAGGGTCGTCGAACTGACGCTCCCTGATGCGGTCAGATAGAGAAGACCGAGAAATCACACAAGCCAGAACCCGGCTGGGCTCCGAAAGATCCAGTCTAACAAACTGTCTGGCTAAAGCCTGAACATCCATCGCCATAGGCCTCTCCGAAGCTGGTAGATACGCCAAACTCCCCAAACTCTCTGCCCGACGACTCAAGGCATCGGCAACCACATTAGCCTTGCCCGGATGATAGAGAATAGTAATATCATAGTCCGTCAGTAGCTCCAACCATCTCCTATGACGTATATTCAGGTCCTTCTGCTTAAGCAAGTGCTGCAAGCTCCGGTGATCAGTGTAGATCTCACAAGGAACCCCATATAAATAACGACGCCAAATTTTCAAGGCGTGAACAATGTCAGGTAGCTCCAAATCATGAACATGGTAATTCTTCTCATGCACCTTCAGCTGTCTCGACGCGTAGGCAATCACCCTACCATCCTGCATCAATACCGCACCGAGTCCAACTCGTGAGGCATCACAATATACAATATAGGACCCCGAACCTGTAGGCAACATCAATATAGGGGCCGAAGTCAAAGCCGTC
Organism: Nicotiana noctiflora; assembly: GCA_032618575.1. NCBI lineage: Eukaryota > Viridiplantae > Streptophyta > Magnoliopsida > Solanales > Solanaceae > Nicotiana > Nicotiana noctiflora. The sequence goes on from JASVEL010012855.1 coordinate 99,846, forward strand.
TTGAGCTTCTGAAAGCTCGCCTCACACTCGTCTGTCCACTGGAAAGGGGCACCCTTTTGGGTCAATCTAGTCATAGGTGCTGCAATCGAAGAGAACCCCTCTACGAAACGACGGTAATAGCCCGCCAAACCAAGGAAACCGCGAATCTCAGTAGCGGAGGAGGGTCTGGGCCAACTCTGCACGGCCTCCACCTTCCTCGGATCTACTCGAATACCATCACTCGACACCACGTGGCCCAAAAATGCCACCGAACTCAACCAAAATTCACATTTAGAGAACTTGGCATAAAGCTGCTTCTCCCTTAGAATCTGAAGCACTATCCTCAAATGCTGCTCGTGCTCTTCCCGGCTCCGGAATATACTAGAATATCATCAATGAAAACAATCACGAACGAGTCCAGATAAGGCCTGAACACACTGTGCATCAAATGCATAAAGGCTGCTGGGGCATTAGTCAGCCCAAAAGACATCACGAGGAACTCATAGTGACCATACCGGGTCCTGAAGGCAGTCTTCGGGATATCTGGCTCCCGAATCTTCAGCTGGTGATACCCACAGCGCAAATCAATCTTAGAAAACACCTGTGCGCCCTGTAACTGGTCAAATAAATCATCAATACGGGGCAAAGGATACCGGTTCTTCACTGTAACCTTATTCAGCTGACGATAGTCAATACACATACGCATAGAACCGTCATTTTTCTTCACAAACAATACAGGAGCACCCCAAGGCGAAACACTGGGTCGAATAAAACCCTTGCCCAATAACTCCTGTAACTGATCCTTCAACTCCTTCAACTCAGGAGGAGCCATACGGTACGGTGGAATAGAAATAGGCTGAGTGCCCGACAACAAGTCAATAGCAAAGTCAATATCTCTGTCGGGCGGCATGCCCGGGAGATCGGCTGGAAATACATAAGCAAAGTCACGTACCACATGAACAGAATCAATAGAGGGAGTGTCAATACCGACGTCCCGCACATAGGCTAGATAAGCAGCACACCCCTTCTCAACCATACGCTGAGCTCTGAGAAAAGAAATAACATGGCTAGAGGTGTGATCTAGAGTACCACTTTACTCAATACATGGAATGCCTGGCATAGCCAGCGTCACGGTCTTGGCATGACAATCAAGAATAGCATAATGGGGTGACAACCAGTCCATGCCCGGAATAATATCAAAATCGACCATCCCGAGCAACAATAGATCCGCTCTGGTCTCAAAATCACAAATGGTAACCAAACACGACCGATATACGCGGTTCACAACCAAAGAATCACCCACCGGAGTGGAAACATAAATGGGGGCACTCAAAGAATCTCGAGGCACACCCAGATGAGAAGCAAAGTAAGAAGACACATATGAAAAAGTGGAACCAGGGTCGAATAGAACCGATGCCTCCCCGTGACTAACCAGAATAATACCTGTGATAACAGAGTCAGATGCAACAGCCGCAGCGCGATCAGGAATAGCATAGGATCTGGCATGTCCCCCTCTCGAGGGCGGCCTCTGGAACCCCGACCCCCGCCCCCGGATGGCCGGGCAGTGGAGTGCGGCAGCTGGGGCCGGAATGATAGCCCGCCGGCCCCGAGAACCACGCGGATGCCGTGATGACTGACGAGGGGCTCCTCTCCCGCGCCTCGGGGCACTCCCCAACCAGGTGGCAAGTATCCCCGCACTCAAAACAAGCTCCGGGAGGACGCGGTGGCCGTGACCGACCGGCCTCACCCCCATTAGTCCGACCCCCGGAAGGACCCCGCGCAGAGGTGCACCGGAAACCGGGGAGCATAATAAGGCTCCCGAGGCGCTGGAAGACCCGGAGTACTACCGGCCGCGGGCAATGCCGAGTGAACCGGTCGACCGAATAACCCCCGCCAAAACGACCGACTGCTGAAGTGCGGGCACCACAGAAATGGCCCGACTCACGAGCACCTCTTCGCCTCTCTCTCTCTCCGCTCTCTGCGGAGCATACTCTCGATCCTCAACTGCCTGCCGATAAGATATATCCGTCTCAAGCTCTCCGGCCATGCTCGGATCGGATAGGCGGAACAAGGCCCTCAATAAATCTCCGCACTCTCTCCCGAACCGTGGCTACCAAAGCCGCTGCATGCCTGGCTAGACGGGTGAAACCGATAGCATACTCCGATACCGACATGGAGCCCCGTCGCAACCGCTCAAACTCCGAGCGCCAAGAATCCCTAAGGCTCGGGGAACAAACTCCCTCAAAAACGTATCAGAAAACTGTGTCCAGGTCAACGAAGCAGACTCCTTCGGACTATCCAACTCATACGCGCGCCACCAATCATAAGCGGCCCCACGAAACCGAAAAGCAGGTGAAGGAAACCCCGCCGGTCTCCACAATCCCCATAGTACGAAGAATACGATGACACTCCTCTAGAAAACCCAATGCATCATCTCGAAGCCAAACCACTAAACACCGGAGGGTCATATTTTCGAACCTCTCCAATCTACGCCGCTCGTCCTCGTAGGCGCACGGTCCACCCCCGGTCGCGCCGGGGCGGCGAGGAATAACCAAAATATCCGGAACCTATCCCACCGGCACACGCCGCTCCGGTGTAACGCGGCTGCAGGAGTCCGGGCCCCTCCCCCGCCCGAGATGTAGCCGCGACGAGAGGAAGCAAGTCCCGCTCGAGCTAAAGTGGTATACATACTCATGAACCGGGCCAGGGTCTCCTGTAGTGCCGGAGTAGTAGCAGCCGTAGTCGGTGTACCATGTGCCTGCGCGCTCCAACCCGGTCTACCCGTGGCACCTCAGCGGCAGCGCGCGCGGGTGCTGTGGCCGCACCTCGGGCGCGTCCTCGTCCTCTCCCTCGGCCCCGGCCTCTGACGGCGGCAACAGGGGGCGCGGGTACCTGATCATCGCGAGTAGATCGTGTCCTCACCATCCGTGAGAGAATAGAAAGCAGTAGTTTAGATTTTTGATGTCAAAAATGTCGCACGACAAAGAATTCAAAAGAAATGAAGAGTTTCCTAAACAGTTACATAGCCCCTCGTAGATAAATACGTACGTCTCCGTATCGATCAGCGAGACTCTATATATATAACTGGCATGTGTCCCATGAATCATATGAACCTAGAGCTTTGATACCAACTTGTCACGACCTTAGTTCACCAATTGTGAACATGTCGTGATGGCACCCAGTCCCCACGAACTAGGTAAGCCTAACACGTTGCGGAATATGCAAGTTATAAATACTTAAATAAGAAACAACTGAAAAATAGCATAAAAGATATGTAATCCGTGCCGCTTGGCACATACATCCATCACACAATGAATAAAACACTACCAAGATCCGGAACCCCACGGTAACACAGACTAAAAGAGAAAATACAACCGTGGCTCTATGTGTAAAGAGTATCTAACAACGAAATGAAGAAAAATGTCAACTAGTACTACTAGAATAGAAGGAAAGCCTCCGGATCCGCGGACGTAGCAGATCATACCTCGAGGTCTCCAGAAAAGCTGCGAAAATCACCTAGCACGAGCCTGCTCTGATGTACCTGGATCTGCACAACAAAAGTGTGCAGAAGAGTAGCATGAGTACACCACGGCGATACTCAGTAAGTGCCAAGCCTAACCTCGATGGAGTAGTAACGAGGAAGGTCATGGCCCTACCGAGAAACAATAATATAATGATGATAACAAAAATAAACAGTTTAAATGATAATAATTTCCGAAATAACAACAATAAGATGATTACCGCAACTGTCTACAATTAAGCTAACAACAAATAAACAACTCAATAAAACAATTCCAGGACTTGTGGGAATTGAACCCACAGTCCCATTCTCAGTACCTCTGGGTCTCCGGAATCGAACCCGCAGCCCATGTCTCAATAATATCTCAATAACTCAGATCTCCGGAATCGAACCCGCAGTCCCTACCAATAAGTCGGGATCTCGGAATCGAACCCGTAGTCCACATTTCAATAATCTCGAGATCTCGGGAATCGAACCCGTAGTCCACATTTCAATAATCTCGTGATCTCGGGAAGCGAACCCGTAGTCCACATTTCAATAATCTCGGGATCTCGGAATCGAACCCGTAGTCCACATTTCAATAATCTCGTGATCTCGTGAATCGAACCCGTAGTCCACATTTCAAGCAAGTAAAGGAATACACAGAGAGAAGTATAATATGCTTAACGATAACTTCGCCGACGAACAGCGCCAACGATTACCAAGAAAACCTCAAGTAAGTCAATTAAGCAACTAGACAGTTAGATTCTATCTAATCATGCTTTTCTAACTACTACCGGTAGGAATATCGAATTTAACAACTAAAAACAAGAATATCACTCATTGAACATTTTGAGTAAAGTATGTGTTCAACAACCAGCACATGTACATGCCCGTTACCTCGCGTACAAGGCATTTAAAGTATCACAATAATATCCTAGGGGTGAAAGTCCCCCACACAAAGCTAGACAAGCCACTTACCTCAATTCCGGTACAAAACCGCTAAGCAATAACCCTCTTGCCACGAATGTCGGCCTCCACAAGTGTAGTATCTGATAAAAATCAATAGAATCACATCAAAATAGGCCAATTGGGCATTACCCAATCAAAATAACTCAAAATGCACCAAAATCCACAAGTTGCCAAAACCCGACTTTTGGTAGACTTATCGAAAAATCACGAAAATTATATTTTCGGGTTCCTTATCTCAATACGAGTCTTGGCATATAAAATTTACCAAAATCGGACTCCATTTGACCACTCAAATCAGAGATTTTCTAACATTTAGGCCTAGGCCTCAAACCCACCTTTAATCCCCCATTTTCAGTGAAATAATCACGGATTTCATGATAAACCAACGAATTAAGGTCAAGAAACTTACTCCCGATGATTTTCCGATGATACCCCAGCGTTTCCCCTTCAAAATCCTCTCTTGGAGCTCAAAAATGGCGTTTTTTGTGTATGGGGGTCGCGGGTGTTATGTTCTGAACTTAAGCTCACTGCCAGACCCCATTGCTCATCGCGTTCGCGTTACTGTTCACGCGTTCGCGATGAACAACTCAACTTCTTCTACGCGAACGCGAAGTAACCCACGCGTTCGCGATGACCTGCAAAAATTACCTATCGCGAACGCGATGCTCCACACGCTTCCGCGAAGCACAATTTCCCTTCCTCAACGCGAACGCGACGACTCCCACGCGTTCGCGAAGAACAATCTTCCAATCGCCCATTTTTCTTCTACGCGTACGCGACACCTGGGACGCGAACGCGGTGCCTCCTCTTTCCCTTCTACGCGATCGCGACTCAAGGGACGCGAACGTGATGCTTTGCCCTACCATACCTACGCGAACGCGGCCATTGCCACACGAACGCGTAGGCTTAACGTCTGCTGCACTGCTGCTGCATTTTCTGCAGAAATTTCCAAGTTCCAAATGCCGCTTGATGGTCCGAATTCATCCCGAGGCTTCCCGGACCCCAACGAAAACCACCAACATACTCCAAAACACGATACGAACTTATTCCAATCATAAAAACACGTCTAACAACATCAAAACCCATAATTCACATCGAATTCAAGCCTAAATTCCTTAAAACTTTCCGAATTGTACATCCGATCTAAAACCCAACCAAACGACGTCCGAATGACCTGAAAATTTGCGGACATATCCAAAATCACATAACGAAGCTACAGAAATTGTCGGAATTCCATTCTGACCCCCGGATCAAAATCTCACCTATCGTTCGGATTCGCCAAAATTTCAACCTTCGGCATTTCAAACCTAATTGAGCTACGGACCTCCAAAATACATTCCGAATGCGCTCCTAACCCCGAAATCACCCAACGGAGCTAATGGAACCATCGAATTTCTGTTCCGAGATCGTCTTAACACTGTTCCGGCTACGGACCATTTTCTAGCTTTAAAGCTCTCATTTAGGGACCAAGTATCCCAAAATGCTCCAAATTTCATAACCGACTCTCTCGGCAAACCACAATAGCAGAAATGAACTTAGGGGAACAGTTAAATTGGGGATTTGGGGCGTAATTTTCTAAAATGACCGGCCGGGTCGTTACATTATTATTTCATCATCAACTGCTCTTGCCTCTTTTTCTGCTTCAACATAATAATCCACATCTAGCCGACATGGTCCTGGAGTTTGTGTCATAGGTAGGGCTGTGCCATAAGTATATATTGGTGAAAGTTGTGTATTAGTAGCATCATGTGTCAGTTGTGTATATTGAACCTTTGAAGGAGCGACTGTGGACAGAAGGGGAGCATTTTGAGTGACTGAGCGAGTAAGTGGCACATTTTGAATTGGTTGAGGAGCGGTGAACTGATTTTCTCGATTAAGTCCATCCAAGTTTGGAGAGGGTGGTATAGGCATATTTTCGCGAATGCGATGAGGAGGAGGAGGAGTCATGTGAGGTGGAGTTTGAGAAAATGATCTGCTTTGTTGTACAATGTAGCTTAGTTCAGCAACCTTTTGTTCCAAACAAGCAATGACTTCCAAATGTGTTTCTGGGTCTCTTGAGGGGCGAGGGTCATCTGTTGTAGGTAGAGCGAGAGTTGGAATGGATGAAATAGCCACATCTACCAAATTCAAATCTGTATTGGATAGATTCCCTTCAGCCATCTGAGATACTAGTGGTAAATCTGCGACTGATCTCTTGCTTCTAGACCGCGTAAAATTTGGATGCTCCGCTAGTTCCCCTTTAGCACAAGTCAACCTTCTCTTTTATGGAGAAAATAATTTTTTTTTTAAATGGAAAAAAGAAAAATAAGAAAAAAGAAAATAAGTTAGTATGTGGAAATAAAATATTTTGCTTAAATATAAGCACGTTGTTGCACATAGCATGTTATTGCACATTATAACGTCCTAATATGCGAAGGACCTCATTGCGCCGGAGGTAGGCCTAACGATAATTGAAGGATAATTATGTCATAGCATGTCATTCCATAACTCGTATAAATTAACTTTATTCCTAAAGAAAGTAAAGTACAATGATATATTTTTTCTAATCACACTGAAGAATGAAATAAATACATGAAGAACGAAAGAAAATACAATATACATGGTTTCTAATACAAGTAAACTAAGCTCCTTTAAACCATTTGATGTGTCAACCACCTTTTGCAAACTTGAAAATTCTGTACCTGTCACAAAAGGTATAGTCTTAATCCCCCCCTTTTAATTAATTTAGAGAAAGTGGTCCACATAATGAACATATTTATCCTTCAAAATATGCACATAAGTTATGAAAATTGTCACTTAGGGTCGTAAACCCAATTCGGACATTTGATAAGGTTAGCTAATGGACTTAATACACCAAGGGTATTAAGTATCTTAGGCTTAAATGATGCATGGATCTTACAAAAGGTTTTGGCTTAGCTCTATCCTAGGTTTACTAGGAGTGAGTTTTTCTAGACTGGTCTGCTCTCAATTGGACAATCTTGAGACTGGAAAGCTCGTGACTGTCGATTGCACCGCTGATCGACTTACCCACGAACTTTCCCCTAAAAGATTTTTAAGTAGTGCACGGCCGCAAACCACGTAACCGCTTAGTGTGTGAATTGTGTGAATTTTCCAAAAGTGAAGGAAGTGTAACAGAATGACAGTTATATAAAAACAATAATACATAGACAATTTTTATCAAGTAAAACAATTATGGCATGTAAAATAATTAAAGATTAATAAAGTAAGCACACAAGCCTTAATTAACTAAGTCCGTTATGGTTAGAACCTAAGTATTCCCCAGCAGAGTCGCCAAGCTATTATACCTATTTTAACCGGATCGAATTAAAGTATAACATATTGGCAATTTTTGAATTCATTAATAACTAGAGAGTCGTCACCCAATTATTTTAAAGGTGAATTAGGATACCTATTTCAACTAAGTGATGTAAAGTTAAACTTTGTTGAAGTCTATTAAATGTGAGAGATTCTAAGGTAAGGGTTCAAATTAACTTAAGGGGAAGGTATGAGGCACCCCTCAAGATCCGCATAAGACGCAGTTACCTTCGGACTTAGTGTAATCTAACTAAAGATTTGTAAGACCACTAGGCTATAATAGTAAAATATATGTACATCAGTGAAAACTCAAAATTTTGTTTAAAAAAAGATTTTAACTCCAAAGGACACTAAACCAAAATGGGTAAAGGCTTAATAAGACGTCACTTTCTCCAAAAAGGTGAAACTTGAACTAATAAAGTTTACAAAGCCAAATGTGTTTTTCTTCCTATTCGTTTGAAGATAGGCAAAGCATTATATTAATTTAAAGGACAATCAAATTCCAGCATGATAAGAAAAATACTTGGTAAGGAAATTTTTTAATTGGACTAAAGCTAAGACCAACCCATATTAACTTAATTATTGTTCAATTTAACTGATTTCCTAAGCACTGCTAGAACGTTAGGTGTTAGTAGAATTACTAGTTTGATTTTTAACTATATCCATTACCTTTGCATGCTCATGCAAGAACTAATTAGGAATAATAGTAAATAAAATATATGTAGTAAGACAACAATTAATAGAATTGGAAGCAGAATAATAGTTATAATCCTTCCCCTTTTTAGGGAGGCCAAAATTAACTTTGGAATTTTCTTTGTCTCCATCCAATACGAATAGTTAGATCTACAAAAGAGAAAATATAGTAACGACAATGCAACGGTGGTGACTTCATGGCTGCAACGAGTCTCGTATTGAGACTCAAAATTGCTCCGAAGTGTACATGAAAAAAGAAGAAGAAAAGAATAAGAATTAGAAAATAGGAAATTCAATTCCAACTACTTTATGAAATGATGAGGCTTATAAGACATAGTATTAATTTAACATAGAAAGGTTTTAAACAAGTCAACAAACCTGCATATATCTAAAACTTAACAAAACTTCAAGCAACATTTTTAACAAATATCTTTAAACATGGTCATTACAACATGAAGGGATAAACTACGTATATGGCATTCCGAACGTGAAAGAATGATCTTACACCATGGCTCCTAAACTAATAAGTGAACTTAATAGTAAGTTTAATATCTATAGCAGTGACATTTTATACAAATAATTCATCCAACTTATGTAGGACAAAGAAAGACTTCCTATAGTCAGTTTCCATATCATACTAATCTAAGCATGAAAGAGATTTAAAGCAGGGTATTTAACTATAGATTATACACTTAGCATGTACTTATAGATATAGATTCTTAAGTACTAATTCTATCCTTAGAGCTAAACATCTACTATTTCATATTTTTATATAAAGAAATCAGAAGGTATATTTCTATACTTTAAAGAAGCAAATAAGCCACGTGAAGTAAGTAGGGAGAAACTATCATTTAGAGTAACAAAATTTCTCATAATATGATTGCCTGATTATAAAATTTCTCATGGTTTCTGCTCTTAGATTATTCGTCATACTTCTTAACAGGTAATGCATCTAGAACAAACACATATCCTAAGTACACTGTCCGAACAATTTTACCGACTAAGATTACATCAGTTTAGGCCAAGCGGCAGATTTATTTAAAGCCATAGGCACATTAAATATGCTTTCTAGTAAAATAATATCACTAAATCAGTAGATTTGGATGTACCAAATTGACATGGACTTCATTTACATACTTGGTGAAAATTCTTATTATGCTCTTAATACAATGCACTTCTTCACTAACATAGTAATAATTTAACAAAACAAGATCAGCTATAGGCATGATTTCTGTGAGTTGGACAATGTTATCCTTAAAATTAGTACCCTTAGCGATCACATAAAACTTGCATCATGCTTCCTTAGAATTAATTTTCAGTTAACAAAGAGAAATCCTATTGAACAAGGTCTGTAGTGAAACTGCGTGGTGATATTTTTTTACTCAAACAAGATTATATTAGCTAAAATCTCTTCAATGAGTCATTTAAATTCTATTGGCATAAAATCTAAAACTATAAACTAACTGTGATTCTTAACAAGCTTTAAAGAAATGGAACTATTCATTTATAGCCAATAGACGTGGTTCCTAAGGCAAACGAAACTTAACATACTGATAAACATGAAAGCATGGTTTCAGATAAATTTTTGCACTCATATCTAGTCAAAGGTATAAGAAAGTGATTTCTCCTTTTTACTATTGATATCTGTCACGAATTATACGCAATAGAACTTAAAGACTTCAAAGTTCTAGTTCAACAAAAATATAGTTAGCGTGTCATATTATTCAAGATTTTGTTTCAACATAATCCTTTAAAAGATATATGATTCCAAGTAAAATAAATTTCAGCACATAAATGTAAAACTCTAAGTCAACAAAGCAGAGCACATACAATATTATTTTTTTAACAAAATCCAAAATCAATTCTCATATTCAGGATCTTTATACATGAAGAATAAATAAAATAAAAATGAAACTTAGATGAATCTACTTCCGTCATTAAAGACTACGACACTTATGCACAACAAAAAAAATATAATGAAACTTAGGTTATGATCTAACCTTTTATGGAGCAGGAACGGGAGCTTGTGAGGCTTCAGATCTATTCCCTCCACGTAACAAGATCAAAACTTGGTGTTATCAAACCAGATAGAAACTGAGGTTGCAGAAAAGAAAAGAGTTGATTGTTGACTCGGTTTGACAGTGTTCAAACTATATTTCAGAGGATTCTTCCAATTTCCCCCCCCCCCCCTCCCCCCGATCCTTCGGCCTGAGAGTTGAGGAGTATTTATAGGAGAAAACTAGGGTTTTAGAAGCGGGAATTGAATGATCCATTCGAAATTCAAAATGCTCGTTCAAGATCCGTCCATAATATGACAGAAAGAAGATCAACAAAATCGTCCTCTTACTTCAGAGATACATCGATTTTGGTCAATATTTGACATAAATATTTTTTGCTTTTCAGTAAGAGATTTGAATACATAAAAGAAAAGAGAAGACTTTGCTAAAATAGGAGGGACACACACTTTCCATGGCTGAAACAAAAGAAAGTTTTGGTACAAAAATGGAAGAAAAAGCCTGCTGGCTTTGAGATTAGAGGCGACCTACTTTGTCTCTAGGGTTCAAAAGAAAAAATGAAATGTTAGACGTTGGATCAAGAATAGAGGGCTATAATTAAGGATCTAGAGAATTTCATGGGTTTTGGACTTATTTATCTGATTGGGACTAATTTATGGATTTGTCCTTGTTGACTTGGGCTACTTCCCAACGCCAAATGGGTTTAGTTTAGGTAGGTTTGGACTTTGATTTTTGTAAAATTCAATCCTTTCTTCTCTTTGTTTCCTTAGTTTTCTTTTTTAAATAATTTGGACATAATAATAACAATAATAATAATAATAATAATAATAATAAAAGGCACATAGATTATTTTAAGTAGTTAATTTATATGAGTAAAATATAATATTTTAATAGTAATGACAATATTAATAATAATAATTATGGTACTACTATTAAAAATAATTATAATAATAATTAGTAACAATATTGTTAATAGTGATATTAATCATAAAAGTAATATATTTATAATAATGGTAATAGTAATCATAAAATAAATAATAATACACTATTAGAGCGTTAATGACCAAGAAGCGCAAGGAAATTAAATAAAAAAAAGGTGGGACAAAATTGGATGTCAACAGTTATTCCACTTAAATTCTTTTTCTACTCTTGATATTGGAACGACGCATTTTTTTTCCTTTTTAGTCTAATTGAACTCCCAAACTTTGTACAAGCGTGAGTTAACAAAGGATTGAAACATTTGAATACCTCAGGGGCGTAAATGAGACTTTGGGACGAGTAAAAGGACGTATTCGCAATAGTTTTTGGAAGGCAACAAAGAACTGAAATATTGTAGGAAGAATGTGGTAAGAATATAAAGATAAGGGTGCTTTTCGTTTATAAGTTTAGAAACTTGGGGAGAAAGAGGTAATAACAAAAATCGAAGGGAGTTGTTCGTTACAAACTCAAAAATTTATAAGATGCACCGTCACAAAAAAATGGCGCAGTTGACGGACACTGGTAATTGCACATGCGAAACGAGATCCTCGATTCACCATTTCACCTCATCAGTCTTCATAATTCACATTATCAAAGCTCCAATTTCATCCATTACCTGATTTTTTTTTTTTCAAAAACGCTTCCTCCACGATCTGATTGCCGGAGGAGGCGATATTATTTTTTTGGATGAAGAAGAGTTCACCTGAATTTCCCCGAAATGGCGGAACCGGCAATATCGAAGAGCTCGCCTGAAGATCATAATAATGAGCTGAAGGAGAATATTGAGAAGAAAAAGGACTCAACTGCAAATCCTGAGTTCTTCAGTTGTATGCTTCAGCCATCTCCTACCAATTCGGATCCTAATTACATTGCAATTCGCCGATTCCTTCTTCATCGCAAAGCCGAATCCGGTGTACTTCGACGCAAGGTGCGGTTATTTCTCGCGTTTTCACTAATACGTGATTATATTTAACTGCAACATCGCTGTGAGCATGATCTGATTTCACTACAAATGTATAGATACTTATTGTACGTATTTATATTTTTATGCGCATATTTGCTTCTTTTTTGTATTCAGGAAAAAATATTACATATTTCTCATTGCTTCTATAAATTTATTCAGTTTATCATAGTTCAAATTACTTTTTATGGTTTAGGTGTCAAACGAGATGCAATTTCATTGAACACTTGGATAGTAGGATATATGTATTTGTTGCAATTATTTAAGAAGTAACCTGATTGGACTTTAATGCTTTTTGAAGGACTGGAGATGCAATGGAAAAGGATACGTGGCTTATCGAAATTATATTAGTAGGCCAAGGAATTGGGAGAACTTGCAAATACCAAGCCGCTCGAGCACCCCAGGGAACAGGTGGTTGAGATCTATCTTCATTTCCTCTAGTAGGTTGCAATCTCAAGTGCTTAGGGCGCATGATTAAGACTTATATTTGGTTGTTTACTTAATACTAATTATATTTTGTGTAAATTGCATTTGTTGTGTTAAATGACTAAGAATACTGTTGAGAGGTTGAGTTTCGGAAACTTAAGCTTGCTGACTTGAATGTCCACTGCTTTGAGAACTCCACATATCTGTATTTTGGACGTCTTTTCACAATACTTAGCAAGCAGTGGCTTTTGAAACTAGAAATAGTAAGAAACATCATCTGAAGCTTCAAGTGGAATAATACCATCACATGAGGCCTAGAGTTTCACTTGAATTCCATGTAGAGGTACCTGGACAGATTGGAACCTTGGTGCAACGGTAAAGCTGTCTCCGTGTGACCAACAGGTCACGGCTTCAAGCCATGTAAGCAGTCACTATTGCTTGCTTTAGAGTTTAGAGTAGTCTGTCTACATCACACCCCTTGGGATGCGGCCCTTCTCCCGAGCTTGCGTGAACGCGGAATGTTTTTGTGCACTTGGCTGCGCTTTTATACCTGTACAGATTAGCGAAATTTGGAAAAAGTTTCGAATTCATAGTCTTTACGTACACAGGCTATACTTCAATTTAGCTGTCTCTAGAAAAACCGATAAAATATCATGTTTGCCTTATACGAGGGCTTGCGCAGAAGTCTGACTGTAATATGATGACGTTGCTTCTTAATCTGGAACTGTCAGACTATGAATTTATCACTGTACAGAGGGGACCAAGAATGTGTATTTTATTTGCTTGAAGTACTGGTTATTAATAAATTTTCAGCTCTTTAGGCACTATAAGAGCATGAGATGCTGGGAGAATAATCCTTTTTATATGCCTATTATTTTTTTATATGCCTATTATTTATTGTGAAGGGACGCAACATGATTTATTTATCTTTTGTTGCATGTACCTTCTACTGCTTTTAAGTTGTTTTGACATCATGGAACTTTGGGGAATGTAAAGCTTTACCAACATGAAGCATTTTATTTATTTATTTTATCTTTTTTATGTCATATGTTGAAGTTCGTACTGCATACGATCTGACATCAGGATAATTTACTGGTTGATGCATCAGTGGGCGATGGATGCCTTCACCAAGTCCAGTTTCCCAGTTGCTTGAGTCGGATAGCTGGAATTCTTTCAAGGTATGTGCAGCTTTTGGTTGTCTATGACTAATCTTTTTTCATACTTTGCACTTTAGCCTATGCATGCAGCTATTATGAGGAATATTTGACTATCCATGACATGTCATCGAACTAGTGTTTGGATGATAGATTGTATCGACGCCCTATGAATTAAGTTTGAAAGGTTGATGCTGAGGTTAGTGCCAAATGATTTGGTCGAGTCTAGATCCACACCATCCATATGCGAAGTGATCTTGGCGTGTGACTCAACTAGAAGATCGGAAGAGTTTCTTTCTGGACATTATAGTTGCATGACAAATGAGAATTCTCTTAGCACACCTTTCACCACCTCATGTTTATGCAGGATTTACGGAGTCCCAGTCAAGCAAGTCAAGCATTGAGCCGGACTACTAGTTACAGTTCAAATGCGAGTGATACTGATGATCGGCCACGTAGAAGGTCGGAACCTGCATATTCCTTTGTTGGGATGCATTGCATTTTTGACCAATGCAAGGCCATGGGTAATTATTTTGCAAAGCAGAATCAGTCGGTCTCTTTCTTCATCAAGCTTTATTATTAACTTAACTAATCTAATTTTTTAGTTACGGTTATAAAGTTTGGGCATATGAGTTCTGATCTACTTGCATATGGAGCATCAGATGGCAGTTTGACAGTGTGCAATGTCTCCATGCCCCCTTCAGTCATTAAGCAGTTAATAGGGCATTCAAAAGATGTCACAGGTTGGATTAACTGGTATTGATTCTGCAGTCTTGTCTTTAACTTCTTATTCATATATCGGAATTGTTTGACTTGTACTTTTCCTTTGTTAAATGTGTTAGAGATAGTGGCTTAAATTTGTAGCCATAGTCTTATTTAAGTCGCAATCAGCGTGAGATGTCAATGTTGTCAAATGCAAAAAGTGTAGAAAAGCACCAAAATCTAACGGTGTTTTAAACTGAAAGCTCAATTCAGGTCTTTAGTGAAAGAAGTGCTGAATAACTAATATTAAAAACAAATAAAGATCTATAAACACAAAATTTATGGGTAGGAGAATTTAAAAAATGTAAATGGTGAAGTATTGGTATCAAACCATGTGGAAGAATTCAAAAACTCTCATAGATCTTTGATTAGATGCAAATGTTAAGTTAATAATTCGGTATATTGCCTATGTTTTCATAATCGAAATATCTAATTTCCTATTTTTACTCCATAACTTACCCATTCAGTATGTTTCCGTATGAGTACTAATCATTTTGATGGATGTATTTATTGTTTAGTTCTATCTTACAAGATAGAGTCGTGAGCTCCTGAAATCAACTAATGTTTTCCAATGATTCTTGGTTTGCTAGTTTTTGCTAAGGTGCACGTCCTTCACCATCGATGAACCACCACCTAAGCAATATGAAGCTTAGCGCTGCTCTGCTTCACACTTCAACTCTCAATCACACCTTTGACACTATTCATTGTCCATGATTGTCATTGGAGTAGTTTCTTCTTTTCCCTACAAGAGTTAGGGGTATGGGAATGGAGAAATGAGTCTTCCAATATTGGTTGTATTAAGTTGGTAGAAGCATCGACAAGATTTAACACACAAAAAACATTAGTAAAAGTTCTGAACATTAACCAAGTCCAGAATCCTCAGTTGACTTTTGCAATGTCCAAATGGAAATGGTTTAGTAGACCTTATGTCTTCTGTCCTTGTGATTTTTTTCCTCCCATTCAACTGATTAGCATTTGATTCAAAACCTTGAAACCTTGAAACGAGGACACTATGAGCCATGGGAGTTGTTTAATACCTATCCTTCCTGATATGAGTGGGAGCATTTGACTGGATATGGACACAGAGTTTAAGGAAGAAAAGAAGGCTTTGGACACAAAATAAATTTGTAGAAAATACCAAAGTGCTTAATAGCAATATGGAAAGAGTAGCTCTTTTACTCACCGGAAGGTGTTAGCAACTGCAGTAGTTGTTTCTATACAACTGTGATTTTTAATAGCATGGTCTCTTTTGCAATGCCTCTGTCCGACTTTTCAAGGTCGACCTAGTACTTTCAAGAACAGGTTATTCTATGTTTTTTTTGTTTCTATCATTTTTCTTTAGTTTTTCGTTAAATTCATTTTTAAAATTTCTTCTTTTATTGGTTGAAAGTTAAAAGCATAAAATTGTCCCTCAATCATTTTGAACTCTTATCCATTTTGGATGGTATTATTGATGTTTTGGCGTTAGCACTGCTGATTCTGCTCCTATTGGTATTGTGGTGGCGAATATCAGACTTTTGCCTTATTTATTTTATTGTATTCTTTATAAGGTGGAGTATTGCCTTATGTAGGAGCCAAAGCCCAATGAACCCAATCGCCAAATATACGGAGAATGAAAACATGTTGATGCTATTTTAGTTCCTGTCCCAATTTATTGATGGTCTAAACTGAGTATCCAGAAAGCCAAAAACCACACTACTGTTCTCTTATGGAGTTTTACTATTAATGTGGTTAACATGCCTTTTGGTGACTCTAATTGCAAGTTTGTTCCTCAGTCAAGGGCGATGTAATGCTAGCTAAGCTTTATATGTGTTTACCATGTTACTGTTTTCATTTTCAAATCTGTCCTTCTCCAGATTTTGACTTTTCAACAAACAATCAGTACATTGCATCGTCTTCAATGGACAAAACTGTCAGAGTATGGGATATTTCTAGAGGACTTTGCATTAGGGTGATATATGGAGTCTCTTCACAGCATTGCATTCGATTTCATCCTGTAAGTGGACCAAGATGTACTTTTTGATTTTGGTAAACATTTTCTGCAACCACCAGAGTAGACTTTCCTGAACGACATTCTTGATAGGTTTTCGAAAGACATGCTTCCATGCAAATTTTTTGTGTTATTGTGGATGAGTGTTTGCATGCTTGTCCACCTCAGTCTACGTCTTTCTTGCCTCCATGCGCTTTTCAGCTTTTTTCTTTTTCCATTATATCTTGCAATTGTTATTCCATCAGTAGACTGTATGACTTGCTGCATCAAAGCACCTTTAAAATTTTTATTTTTTTTATTCAGCTGGCTTGGCTTTTAATGCATTTAAACAACTGACTAAAATTGATTCTTTCTCTGTTGCTTTTTCTCTTCTTTTACAGGTGAACAATAACTTTCTTTCTGCTGGCAATGCAAAGAAAGAAATAAATGTAATTATCCTTTCTGTTTTGCTGTACGCATATTAATTGTTAAGATTTTACTATATAGATTACTGTACTTATCCTTGTTAGATTTATTTGCTTTAATTAAGGGAATACTTCTTCATGCGTGCACGATAAATATTTTTTTATAAGGAAAAACTAATAGCTAAGGGCGCAACATTTATCTAACCTCCAAAGAAAGAGAATAGAGCAACGAAAGGAGGAAAGGATATTTCATGTGCACAGCAATCATCATGATTAGATGATTAGAGAGATTACGTTTCTGAAACACAATGCGTTAAGATACAATTGTTTTTCATCCCCGAGGTGTTGGCTGAGTTGTTGAGGCATAGAAGTAATAATCTGGAGATCTTAGGTTCGAGTCCATCACAATAGTGCCCAAGCCATGTTGTGCAGGTTGATCTGGCATTTGTGCTTGTGGGCTCTAGTGGTTAAGGTGGACGCAAGCTGACGAGGACACCAGTGTCTAAAATGAAGATACAATAGTTTTTTCATGAAGAAGCACAAAACAAGCAGTTTACATCGAACTGAAAGTGTACAGATGAAACCTGCTGATTATTAAGAGTCAGATGATATGTGGCAGTCATTGACTTGATTCCTCACTGGAGTGTCATAAGTTGTTAAACAGTTTCTCAAAAGCACATAATTCACATGGTGGTTTACACAATGAAGCAAAGATTGACCATAAGCTTGTATTTATGAACCAAGAAAACGTACAATTTTATTCAGGCTGACATTCTAACCTGCTAAAGTATTTCTTTTGCTTCTAAATTAGGATTTGGATATTGTGTGCTTGAAAAGTAGGTTACTTCATACTTACACCCCTGAAGAAATCGTGTCAGTGGACTCATAGGCATGTTCAATAATTCCTGTATATATTTGTTTCGCCAAATAGAATATGTCACAGCCTTCATGTTTGTAGACTCCAACACGTTCAATTATCCCTGTATATATTTGTTTCGCCGTATAGAATATGTCACAGCCTTCATTTCACTCTTTATTTTCTCACTCATCAAGCACTAAACCTTTAAACTAACATTCAGGTGTTCAATTTTAGCACTGGGAGAACAGTGAATAAAATTGTCGTCGATGGTGAAGTCACTGCCATGGACCATGACCACACTGGTCAGCTTATTTTCTGCGGTGATGGTCAGGTTGCCTGCTTTGTGCCTATTCTTCTTTCATTACAGTTTCTGGTCCTCTCTGTACCAAGGCTTACTATTTTCAGCTTCATTATCTACAGGGATCTATTTACACAGTTAGTATGAACTCCCATACAGGTGTGCTATCTCGAACTCATCGGAATAGAAGTAGCAGCAAGCATAGATCTGCTGTTACGACTGTTCAGTACAGGACATTTTCTCTGCTGGCACGAGGCCCTGTCTTGCTGGCTTTTACTCGTGATGGAAGTTTGTCTTTTTTCAGGTCAAACTGAAATATTTTTGTCTCTTGTTTTGGTTTATCTTTCTTCTGAATTTTTTTCTCAAGTCACATTGAAGTGTATTATGGGCTTGCAGCGTCTCTTTGGAGATGAAAGGTTATTTGACACTTAGGTGCTCACTGAAACTGGCTCCACGGCTACACAGCATTCGTGCTTCATTCTGTCCTTTACTTTCCCTTGAAAAGGGAGAGTACATAGGTATGTATTGGATTTGTTAATAAAAAACTTTAATCTCTTTAAAATCTGCCTCCAATTTGTAAACCTTTTTCCTTTTTTTTCCTCTTGAAGTCCTAAAACTGTAGTCTGTTTGGCTAGCCAATTTGGGAAGTCGTTTTGTGGTGGAGAGATTTGTTTTAGTACAAATCCCTAGTTTTGTTGGCTTTGATTTCCAATCTTTCAACTTCTAATTTAGTTTACCATGAAGAAGATACTCAAAATAAAGAAGAAAATAGCAAGAGGAGTTTACAATAAGAGGAAAAGAAATTCCTAGGTACCCAACTTATTTAAGAATTCTCAAGCAGATAACATACAAGAAGTCCTTCACAAGGTAGGAGTAAGGTCTGCGTACACTCTACCCCTCTACGTTGTGGGATTACACTGGGTTTGTTGTTGTATAACATACAAGAAGTAAGTTCTAAAGACTTGTCTGAGTTTTCCTAAGTGCGTCTTATTTTTTGGAGAAAGAAAGTTTTTTTTTTTTTTTGATAAGGTAAAAGTTTTGGAGAAAGAAAGTTCCAATGAGTTTATAAATTGTGTTTCACTTCTTTGGGGTGCTATGGTAACATTTGTGTTCCCCGAAGCTTTCATGGATGTAAACAAGTTTTCGATCTCTACTATTTATGAATTTCTCCCAACTGACTTATCTGTTCTAACAATTGAAGTTGCTGGAAGTGAAGATGCAAATGTTTACTTTTATGATTTAACTCGGCCAAGGAATACATGTGTTAACAAGCTTCAGGTATATAAAAGTGCGGAGCAAAATTTCAATCTCCTCTCACAAGCAAAAGGAACTAACACACTAGGGTGTTTGACTGCAGGGTCATGGCTATCCGGTCATAGGTATTGCATGGAATCATGGAGAGAACTTGTTAGCTTCCTCTGATTTTGGCGGTACAGTCATAGTATGGAAGAGAGCAAAAACAGCTTAATACCAAAGTGCTCAACGCAGATGAGAGCTAAAAGCAGTTTGCAAGCAGTTTATCTGTTTGGTTTTGGTGTGGAATTTGTGAGAATTGTAATTGTTACACAGCCATATCAGTGTAGCTAACTGAAAGTTTATCAGGAGAAATTCCGACTGCAGTATCAGGTTTTTGTATGCTGATAGCACAATTGTATATCAATTTTTCCACTGACTTTGTACAATGGATATATTTGCATGTCAGTGAATTGGAAGGAATTACATGGTTTTTTCTTCAGTCAGAAATGACCTTTCCACACGTGTCAAATCTTCCCCGGTTTAAGGTGATGCCCAACAGTACAGGTTGTACACATACCAGGAACCTTGATCCGGATTCTAAACAAGTGAAGTGAGAATGCTAGACTAATCAGCCGCGCGCACACAGCACAAAAAGAAACACAACACGCAATGACCAAGAAAAGGCCAAAAAGAGAGAAAAGAGACATGAATCTCTCACATGTACCAAACACCCAGCAGTAGTTTCCATAAGGGAGCTGTTAACAGCAGGGCTATTGCTCGTGGAAATGGCAGCACCTATTTACACTAGACTACTTTACTTTATTATAAACACCCTACTAAGATATACTCCAACGTGGAAGAACAGAAGAGAAAACCTACAGTAAATAATTACACACAGCCAAACACCTCCTCGACCTACAGTACATAAAGGAAACAAGGTGCATGTCTATCAAACCAGTAGACAAACACAAAGTTTCACCCAGTTTCCCTTTACATCAGTCCACATGATAGTTGCTTCTGATGCAGTTAAAATAGCCTCAGTGTTTTCTTGCATCCGTTGGCAAAATAAGAGAAATGTTACAGTTCCTCCAGCATATGCAGTAGTATCACCTCCGTCGGCGTTTGGACTCAACCTGAAATACTCGGGTCAAATTTTGAAAATTGAGGCTTCAGCTACATATCTATAGGACAATAACTACCAAAGAAAATATTAAATAAAAATCTATAGAATCAGAAGTTCACTCCCACTGAAAATTATCAGTCAGCCAAAAAAATATTAAATAGATCTATAGAACTCCAGCTAAGAGCTGTTTACTCTTACTGATAATGTCTTTTTGATAACAAAAACCAATGAATAACGCACATCTGCTTTTGCTTAGTTTATTCAAAACATCATCTGGTATTTACTTTTCTTTGGTATTACTAATTTGTTGCAAGAAATGGCAGGGTAACATACCAAAGCTCCTACCATACCATCATATGTAACAAACGGTGTGATAAAGCAAAGCATGTAAAATAAAAAATCATTCTTTTTTGCCTTTGTTTTTCCCCCAGCATGTTTGAATAAAGCAAGATACGTCAACTGAAAGGAGGTTGGATCGTGGAAAGATGGATACAGAAATGTAACCAGGGTGGACGTGCCAGTCTAGCAATGGGCTCACCTTTGTATCTGAAAGTCTTGAAGTGGCATGAGAATTTAGCAATTTCTTCTGATCTTCAGACGAACAATTTTGGCAAAAGAAGTGGTCAAGTCTCTTGGCTTCCTCAGGAGTCATGTCTATGCAAGTAGGGTGGAACCTGGATTAAAATCACAGACAGTTGGTACCAGTCATCCAGATGTTTCAAGTGGATACTAATGATGTTACTACGAATATGCTTTGTTGCTTAAGAATCTTCCAATATTAATGACTTTGAATCATGCAAATATGCTTGCACAAAACTTAATTGACGGCAGGTTTAGCCCTCAAACTAGCTGAAACAAATGATATTTTCATTTGAATCCAACCAGGAAAGCTGATAAAAAAATCTGCTGTATTCAGCTCCTGAGATTTAAGCTGCAAGTCTGTCACATGTTTATGAACTGCATTAACCCTGACTAGTATTGAATATACTATTATCCTTCAAAGGTCTCTCCCACACATTGGCATCCTTCCAGAGCAAGATTTTCGATGCGGAAAAGTACATATCTAGCATAACTTTTTTGAGAGTCCGGAACCAAAGTACTGTGGAAAATTGGCAAAAGAACTACCTATAGCGCATAGAAAATATGCGCTATATAGATCCAAGTGCGTAATCAAAGTTAACGTCCGTTACTAGGGACACGGACGCATATAGCGCATATAAATAATGCATTATGTTGTTCTTCTCTGCGCCATAATTTGGGATTTTTAATTGGCACACATGTGGGTCCTCTCTTCCTCAACCTTGTCATCACTCTTTACTGATTGATACTCAATTATTTTTAGAAACTAAAAAAGACACGAATGGGAGCAACCTTGTCCATCTACTGATTTCCATTCATGTATTCCAAATCAATTGCTTTAGTTACTTTCGGATATTAAAGTTCAAGAATTTTAAGTGACCAATAAACTTTCCCTTATGAAATTGTTGCCCATTCAATAAGCTTTCCCTTAAGAAAGTTCACATAATACTTATTATTGTTGAAAACTTCGTCCCCCTTATAGTGACCACCAGTACATAAGTCATAAGTCATTAGCAAGAAACATGTTCTTGCAACCTTTTTAGTGCCAATGATTAATGACTTAGTGATGATGCTAAAGAAAATGTCGTATCTTTTTTCTTCTACTCCCCTTTCTTTTTTGCTTCCTTCTTACTTTTCCTTGGCACAATAAAGGTATTCTACTAAATAAATTGTTCATACTGAATAACATACAAAAAAGGTATCGTGTTTGAAACGCGTTCTTGAAATATACAACCAAAAAGGTAAAATGCACAGAGGTCAATCGAGTAAATTCAACAGCATATCCATATGAAAATTAATATAGTGCGAGCAGGTCAATTTCAACTGATACAATATCCATGTAAAAGCCTACAACCTCTAATATACTTTTCCAATGGTAGAGGAAGAAGAAAACATGAAAGAGAGATGGGAGGCAAATAACTTAATCACAAAGTTGACAAAAGAATCTTCCATAATCACTCTCTCATGATCTGTGGCCACGAAAATCTCATTCAAAGTCATTGGTGGGAGTATATTTCTGAAAATGTCCAAGTTCAAGTTCCACTGTTAAATTATTTTGAGAATATAGTGTTAGTAATTTTATTTTGATTATAACTAATTGAGCCAAATAGTTGGTATGAGCTGGATCATGTTATGAACCAGGTTGGAGAAGTGTTTCCCTCTTCATATAAGAATTGGGTTAGGTTCAACTAGGTCCTAATTAGATTAGGATACTACAAGGAATATCACACGCGGTTTAAATTTTATGAAAAAGCTTTCTATGAAAATTATTCGGTGAAATCTGCAATTCTGGACGGAAATAAACATTAGATATTCTTACTTATTATATACAAAGGAAAATGGAGGCACTTGTTAAACTAATTTTGATGTGTTACTAATAATCAAATTTGTTACATAGCGAATCATTAAGAAAAACATCAAGATAAGATTTTATAATATTTTTAATTAATTTTTTTATTTTTTGATAATCATGATGTCCCAACCAGCTTGCGCGCTCCTCGACTAATTCTAGGGGATACCTGCTACCTCCCTCCAACAACAGGTACAAGTTAACTCTATCCACCACGGCATGGACAGATGGGAAGAATTCACCTAGTATTTTTTTGTTTCAGCTGGGATTTGATAAGATTTTATAACTTTAATATTCAAAAATAATTAAAAATAATAGTTTTGGAACAAAAGAATGAAAAGGAGTAGAGTAAAACCGTTTCCGAAGCCTTCTTGCAGCCATCCATTTCCAACTATGTTCGTGGCATTTTAGTTTCTAAAAACAATTGTGTACCAAATGTGTTCCAATTTAAAACCCTTGAGTATGCCCAATTTAAAACCCTTGATTATGCACTTGGATCTACATAATGCACATTTTCTATGCGTTATAGGTATAATGGTATGGTTCTTTTGTCAATTTTCCATGCCACTTTGGTTCCACACTCTTTTTCTGACAGTTAGATACCTAACGTTATTAAAGGCTTGACAACCTAAGAAGCTTAAATAATGCCATCTTTGCATTGGAACTGATTATATATCATTTCGAGTAGAGAATTATGAAGATTACTCTTCTTACGTTCATTCATTAGCCAAACCTATTTTGCGGATAGATAGGAAGGAAAAAGTTCAATACAAGTAGCGAACCAAGTATCATAGTTGCATAGCCACAAGAGATGCGTATGACCACTTATATTAGTCAATGAAAATCATTCATCTGGTAAACAAAAATAATTACCAAAAAAGAAACGAAGAAGTTTGCAACTGATCATTTAACACCAGGCAGCACTATGATTTGGGAAGAGGGATGTGTCGGGGAGCACTATGATTGGGAAGAGGGATGTGGATCAGATCAAATGCAAATTTTGATTTTCACCCGACTTTTTTGTTTGTTTGTTCTTTTTGTTGTTTTGTGGGGCAGAGGGGGGGGGGAATGTGGAGGCGGCAAAAGAAGGTTCCAAAAAATATTTAAATACAAAATGAGGGCTCCATATATAGCTCTGCTCTGCCTATTACAGATTTCCAGATGCAACGATGGTGATCACCTTAATATCACCAATATCTTCTTTATAATAAGTACCTTAATATCACCAATATAAATCCTCCATCCATTATTAGACTTCATAAACTAAGTATCCAAACACAAGCCATATAAATATGCATAACACATCAGCATACATAAATAAAAATACACCAGTAACGCAAATGATAATACAGAGATCTAATAACCATGTAATAAAGCACTTACTACTATCACCTCAAGGAAAGTTTTTTCTGATGCAAATAGGAAGGAGAAGGAGAAGAGTGTTTACAAATAGGACATCAATTGCATTGCATCATGCAACTAGAAACGCTCAACAACCAAAAGAAAGGGGGGGTTGCTTTCTCCCGGTTTCATGAGCTAACGGCCTAGTTAAAACTTAAAGGTATCACTACCTTCTTGAAGTAAACCAACATCAGCTACGTTATTCGTGTCATGAAAGCTCACTAGACTATGATGATTGGTTACAACTCAATCACAAACGCAGAATGTACAAGAGAAACCTCTCCTCACATATGTCGGTAATCTTGCTCCCGACATTGAACAGACGGCACATAACAGTGTTAAAAGGAATCATGATCCTCCATCAGGAAATATCTAAGTAACTCTGCTAAGAACAAGATTATTTGAAACACAATACAAATACATGAACTACAGATAATCATGAATGGCTTGAGTCGCATATCCTGGAGTAACTAATTACCACTTCTCTTTTTGAGTTAGCTTTTGCACAATATCTTGACTTATCCCCAAAAAAGAGGTAGTATGCAATAAAACGTAGGAATATGCTTTGAGAATGGAAACTACTGCATAAACTGTACTGTTTATCAGCTGCTATAATGGCACTAGTTTGCATCTTAGTAGAAACTTTAAAATCTAACAAGATTTGAACCATAGTGCAATGGATAGCTACGCATGAAATTATATTACAATACAACCGACCACAAAAAAATGTAATGAATCAGACTTACCAGTCACTGCAGCCTTCGCATTGAACCATGAGGTCATCCGGATTGTAAGGCATCTCACATTTACAATACCTGCAAAATTTGGACCAAGGAGAACACTCAACCAATAAATTCAGGTTAATAATCAATTCAAATATGTGGCAGAACTTGTTAAGAAAAAGATATATTTCCTAATGATTTAAGTTATATACACCGCCAATCTCACTAATGGTGAACTTTTAACCTATGACAGCTGGTTACTTACCATCTTTGACAGAGTACCAATTAACGTTTATCAAGAGATTTGAATGTAACTACCAAATAAGTGAGATAATTCTGCAAATAATAGTACCAGATAGCTAGGTATTGTAGCTGCATATTTTTATGCAATTGCAAAAAAAGAGGTTAAATCACTATTATAACCGCATTTAGACGTAATTAAATTGAAACTGTAAGCAGAAACGGCACAATTACATTATATTTGACCTGATTGTGTAAATAATTTTTTACATATGTACTGTATTGAACTTAAATTCTTTCCTAATAAGACCACATAGCTAGGTGCTGTACCCAGATAGTTTTATTCAATTGCAAAAAATGAGGTCAAGTTACTATTATAACCAAACTTTAAGTGTAATTAAATAGATATTGTCCTACTGTAAGCAAAAAAGCCAGGATTTTCATCAAGCTTTAAACATACACGGCAACTCTGTCGGGATTAAACGCTCCAGTAGAAGAATTGTACTCGAATCGGCAAAAGAAATCTTCGTTGCCAACGGCGTCGAGTTTTGTGTAGCTCTTGAATGTGTGGACCGTACACTTGCCTTCAATTGTGTCGGCGCTTTGAGTATCGTAGTGATCGGACAGGAACAGTTCCTTTGAGCCGTGAAATTGACGTCGACCGCCGAGCGACTCCTCCGGCCGGTAGTACCACCGGACGCGAACCCTGACGTTACCGCCTCTGCTGTCCGACTCAATCGTCTCAACTCGAGCTACGTACGACGGCTTTGACGACTCCGACGGTCGCATCAACACGCAGTCTCCGGCTGAGGAAACGGTGACAGGTGGCGCAAGTTAGATTTTCCGGCGAAATTTTTTGCATAGTTTGTAGGAAAATTGGGAGAAGCGTGTGGAATTGAACTTACCTCGGACGGCTTTGTTGATGGATTTAACCGTGTAAGAATCTAGGGTTCGACGATTGGCGCGAGTTTTAGCCATGGACTGAAGGAAGAGTGTGACGAACAAGACTCACTACAAAAGTCATGCGCCTCAAAATTTCTAGAGAGAGAAATTGGAGAGTTAAAGAGCGAGAGAGACGAGCCAGCGTGTGTCACAGGTGCTTTTTGTTTTTTTTTAGTTGTGTTTTTTTTTTTCTTTTTTTTTTCGGCTGAAGGAGAAAGAGTTGATAGTATGTTTCGCGCCTTCGCGCGCCAGCGATGATTTGCTGTTTTGGTTCTGGTGCGCTGCAGTTTTGTTGATCAAAATTCAAATGTGTAAATTTGCAGGAGTCAGGAACCAAAATGACGTCATTTTGTTTCCCGACTC